>ML836009.1:5112-27452 GCA_009831015.1 Picea engelmannii
AGAAGAGTGCAAGCGTAGCCCGACAGAAGAAGATGCAGATGCCAAGCCTTGAATGCATGACCAATATGTGTTTCTCTAGGGAGCAAGTTGCTTTGAGTATATATACTTAGTTTTTATATTTTGTAATGGTCGATGGTAGAGCAAAGCTCCCGTATTGTAAAGTTTCAATGAACACTCTGACTCTCTGCTCATGCTTTGTAGTCTGAGATTTCTTGTTTAATGACAATCATCTTTATTAATCCCTCTTGTTTTCCTTCGATACTAAAAGAGTTCATGATTGACCGATTCACTTGAATTATTGTGACTGCATTATGATGAAAGTTAGATTGTAGTGTTGTTATAATTCCTTTCAATTCATTTGAGACTTAGATTCAAGAATATTTTGTGTCTACATTTTTCCTCCCGGGTTGCTTGAAGACCTGATGCATGCGAAAAAACTCTACATTTCCTCACCAAAGTCTTCCTCCTACTCACCCTTACTACAATATACTAATTGAAGTTAAACTAGACCTCACCTTCTTGTGCATATCAGTCCAGTTTTCTGATTTAAGATGATATTTTCTTGATATTGCACCCATTTGAACCTTTTATAACCAACCTGTGACATGAAATACTGATGGGTATTAGGCTTATGTCTTCCCCAATCTAGGGGTGACTTCTGGTGCTAACATTTCTAGCACCGCTGCCAGGGACGAAATTGAAGATTTTCCTTGGGATTGAATGACAAAGCTTACTAGTTCTGAAGGTGCATCAGAACTTAGTACATCAAAGATTGCAACTGTGCACCTGGCGACTCCACTGTGGTGACTCCATTGACACAAATCCATCGACGACTCCACTATTTCAGTTGTGGCTTCTAAAGGCAGACACACGAGGTCTAATCCGCAGTTGTTTTTAGCAACACCTGAAGCTGACCCAAAGAAAATTGTCAGAAATGGAAAGGCCCTTCAAGAAGGTACTGCTACTGTTGAACCAGGTATTTCTAAGGATTTTTACTGTCCTCCTTTAGAAACTCCAATATCTTCTTCTCAATTTCCTATCATACTGCTTATTGGATTTTCATGAACTTTAAATTTTTGGAGTGTCCCTATTGAGTTTTCCCCTCCTGGTCTAGGATTGCAGGGAGAAATCCTTGTCACTCCTCTCTCCCTTGAAGTTGTACCTTGGTCTAGATCCCATACCTCAGAAGATTTTCCCACTCCAGGTTTTATTACTCCTCCTCCTGTTAGAGTTACTTATTATTCATAAAGGGAACCCTCTTTTCCCCCAAACACTGTAGTCTTTTCTCCAAATCCTTTGTTGTTTCCCTTTCCTCTCAGAAGCTCAGTTCCAGTATCCCCTGTTCGAACCCCTTCCCATCCTAATTCTCCTCCACCTATCATCCCTATGGCAAGTTCCAATCCCCCTAGAAACAAAATGGATTTTATAGTGGTTGCAAGATACGCCCCTCTAGTCTTACCTTAGTCCATGAATTCTCTCCCTGCTAAAGATTACCTAAATTGTATTCCCAAGTTCATGGGAGAAGAAGACATAACTACCGAAGAACACCTTGCTACCTTCTATGGTCATGCAGACAATCTGAATATAGAAAATGAAGATGTCTGGAAGAGAGTCTTTGTCCAGAGCCTTGATGGTGAGGTTAGGAAATGGTTTAGGGGATTGACCCATGGATATATTGATGGGATCGAGGCTTTATATGATGTTTTCCTAAGGCAATGGGGAGATAAAAGAGACTTTATGTATTATATCACAGAGTTTGGGTCCCTAAAGAGAAATGAGGAAGAATATGTCTCCGATTTCTCCAAAAGATTCAATAAAATGTACAAAAAAATCCCCATTGAGATACAGACTATAGAATCCTCTGCCAACATCACTTATGCTAGTGCTTTTGACCCCAATTTCTACCTCATGTTAAGAGAAATAAGAGCTACCTCCTTGTCTCATATGAAATATGCAACCCTGGAAGTAGAATCCAATGTGTTAGCAGTTGACAGACTTAGAAATAAAGCTGACAGAGATAGAGGAAGGGGGAGACCTGAGGTCTCAACCTCTGGTTCTTATGCATCTCACCCTCAAGTAGATGAATTAACCAAGATGGTGAAGTCCCTATATGTAGAAATGGAGAAGATGAAATTTGAGGGGAAGCAAGGTTATAAGAATACTCAAAATCATGATAATAGAGCCAGGTTCAGAAGAAAAAAAATGTCCCTCAAGTACTCTCAAGAGAGCCCAAAAACAGGGATAGGGATGATCAGAAAATCCAAACCCCTCTCCAAAATAACCTTGTTGCTGATGAAGAAAGGGAGGAAGAAGAGCTTGATCCTGAAATCCATTGTCTTGGAGACACCTCCCCATTTCCCCATTTGACTCAATATGCATACGAGGAATCCCTCATGAACAATCAAATAAATGAGATAAGTAAAGGTGAGAAGGATAAAAACAGTCCTAATAAATACAATATTAGGTATAAGAAGAAAGAAGGGAAGTCTGACATCCCTGACCAGCCTTTCAGAGAAGAGGAGCCTGCCAAAAATGCAGCAAACAACAACAAAGAAAAGAAATCTCAGAACCCCTCACCGATACCCAAAGACCCTATCCTAGAAGTGAGAGAAACTTTGAAGCCACCCTCCTCTTTCAACTTTGAGCATGAAATTCAGAAAATCAAAATCCCCGTACCCCTTTTAGAGCTGGTAAAGGATGAAGATTTCAAAAGAAGCCTCTCTAAACTTTTGTTGCTTGAACCCCCAAATCATCCCACAGACTCAATCAACTTGCAAGATGAAAATCCAGCAGTCGTCCTAGGTCCTATGATAGAAGATAGAGATGATTCATCCCCTCCCTTCTATACATACCTGAATATAAATGATAAGGTGATGCATAATTGTCTGATGGATTCAGGGCGTCTCATAATTTCATGCCCAAAATTGTCATGGAAGAACTAGGACTAGAAATCATTAAAGCATAACATGAATTGTATTCCTTTGACTCTAGGAAAGTACAGTGTCTTGGGGTCATCAAATATCTGGTTGTGACCTTGTTTCAACTTCCCATGAAAAGTGTGGTCATGGACATCATGGTGGTTGATGTTCCTCCCAAGTTCGGCATGTTGTTGTCAAGATTGTGGATACAACTACTTGGGGGAACCTCACAGTTGGACCTCACATATGCTACCATTCTGGTGTTTGGGGGGGAGCATAGAAGACTGTACAGGGAAGCTTAGTTGGCCTACATTGTCAATATTGAAGCAGACTCTACCAATCATCCTATCTTTTCCCTTGACACTGATTTGGGGTCTAGTTTGTTACAACTCACCGATACTCCCGAAGCTCCTCTCAAAATCATAAAGAAACCCATTTCTTTTCGCGAAATATCTCCCCCAACTACTTATGTGTGGAAGATGTTCTTTGACGAAGCCTTTTATAGGGAAGGTGTTGGTGTCAGAGTAGTTTTGATGTCACCTTGTCAAGAGGCCATACCTTTGTCCTATAAATTAGAGTTTGAAGGTACCAACAATGTGGCAGAGTATGAGGCTCTTTTTTGGGGGTTGAGGGCTGCAAAGGACATGGGAATTGAAGAGATAGTACTATTTGGAGATGCTGAGTTGATTGTCCAATAGATCAGAAATATTTATCAGGCCAAACACCCTCGGCTCAAAAATTATAGAAATGAAGTATGGGATTTGGTCGACAACTTATTCTTAGCCTTCAACATTTCATTTATTCCAAGAGAGGGAAATAATATGGATGACTCTTTGGTTGTCTCAGAAAGCCAGTTTAGGGTCCCACTACCACCTAAGATCAAGTATGATGTTGAGATTATATATAGTCCCTCTGTACCTGATAATATCAAGCATTGGAAGGTGTTCTAGGATGATCTTGGAATCAAAATATTTATTGAATCGGTTGAGGATTTCTTTGCATTACACATTGATCAGGAGCATGATTTTGAAGGTGACCCTCCCCCTGAAGTATTTTTGAATAAAATTGCTAATCACCATATCGTTCAGCTGCCTAGAAACCACATTCCAAAGGGACTAGTTCCTTGAGAAATATTGTTCGATGGGAATGATGTTAGGTTCCTAACCCGCACATAGGTAGAAAAATATATTCGGATGTAATAAAGGTCAATATTAATAAGGTCTTGTAATAAAATAGAATAAGTCGAATGTAAGAAGACCTAATAGAATCTTTCGCTTCTAGAAGGATCTTCCTCTAGATGCTTCTTTTGATAAACATATTTAGTATAAATATGAGTCGAGGGTATGAGAACCCTATCTTGGAGATTATTGTAATAGAGCTCTACTCGACTGGAGGTTTCCCCCTTGAAGAGGCCCGTGAACATTGCTCTCAGAATCAAAGTGTTATTTATGTTATTATTCTTATATCATTTCAGCGTTATTGTGGTGATTGTTTTGGTTATATCACTATTATTCTTCCATTTCTAGCATTTTATTTCTGCTTTGCATACTTTTTATATCTGGTATATTACAAGTGGTATCAGAGCACTTTCCTTGGCAGAAATTGTGGGTAAATTTTTAAGCCATAGAGATCTGTCATTACGCACATAAACCCATGGTTGAGGGATTCATACACGTAGGAAATACAAGTGGTTCTTAAGCGCACATCTGTTGGCCACCCTTGTAAACCATGTTGGTACCCCTTCAAGTGGTAGCGCATCAGACAACACCTGTGTACGGATCAACCTAGATTTCCTAAATCCCTCTTTAGATAAACCGATCAACCACCTGATTGTTATAGTGCCACCGAGAACAACACTTGGGAATATACTCTCTAGTACCTGGGTAGTCAAGCAGTATGGCTAAGGATATGGTGTATGCTCCTTAGTTAGTGCCCTGAGATATTGGGCCGAGTACTACTGTTGGACCCTGCACGTATATCAAAGAGCTATAGCACAGGGCAAACCCTTGTCTGTAGAACCCTTGAATACCAAACCCTTGGGGATAACAACATAAACAAATCAAAATGGACAAGATCTATTGCCGCACAACTGTATTCGGGTTTCCAAGTAACTACACATTTCTTCCTGGTTAAGAATTTGGGCATTTCATCACTGCAGTATTCTTCATACTGGAGTGTAACTCCGTAGGTGTAAACAAAAACAAAAAAGTCTGGAAAATGTTTCACCATTATTTGAGACCTATTCCATTGGATTCATCTCTTCACCCTTATAACATTCATACATATCATTTTTCAAAAAAAATTTTGACCCCACCCACCCCTTTTCAGTTCCCTCGTCCTCATGGCCCATAGTCATAGTCAAGACTTTGAAGCTCACTTCAATACCTTGCAATCTAGTCTCATTGAGACTCAATAGGAAGTGAAACAACTTAGTGCCAATGTTGCCACCATCAATGCAATGATGCAGTCCTCAATGGAGGAAATAAAACAAGACCTCACCACGCAGCTTGAATCTGTCTTTTCGTCACTCTACACCAAGCTTCATATCCCTACAGATAACCCTTCCTCCGACTCACCCTGACATACTGAAGGTGAACATTCCTCTCATTCTCGTAACTTTCAACACCATCACTTTCAACATGACCTATGCCTTTCACAGGTGGATGTGACCAAATTTGATGGCTCGGACCCCATTGGTTGGGAAACCCAAATGGAACATTATTTCTCTTTATATGACATTACAGATGACTTCGCCAAACTTCGGTATGGTGTTCTCCATCTAGATCAAGAACGTTGGCAATGGTGGCAATGGAGAAAAACTTCCTGTCAAGGGTATATTTCTTGGACACACTTTGTGACAGATCTTTATGAATTCTTTGACACTGACACCAACCATTTGGGACATTTGAAAAAGTTGAAACAATTAGGAACAGTGGAAGACTTTATAGCTGCCTTTGAGTGCCTGGATTTTCGGACAAAGGGCATGTCTGATGACTTTTTTTGAGAGTGTTTTATTAGTGGCCTCAAGGATGAGATTCAGGCCCATGTCCTCATGGATCGACCTCAGAGTTGGATGGAGGCTACTAAAAGAGATAAAGAAGCAAAACAGGTTGTATCTTCTCAAAACTGAAAACCCTCCTTTATCCCTCACCCTAAACTAGTAAATCCCACTACTCCCTCCTCTCCACTAAAGATCCAAAAATTGACCAGGGCTAAAATGGATGAATGCCAACTCAAAGGCCTTCGTTATAATTGTGATGAAAAATATTTCTCGGGCCACAAGATTAAGGAACAAAATATTTTTATGGCCATCTCCGAGGATATTTCAGAAGAGTATGTGAAACTCTCCTTGTGTCTGAGTCACCTAAAACCACTGACATAACCCCTCCCTTAGACCCTCCAGAAGTAGAACCGGTCATTTCCCTCAATACTCTCATTGTCTTCTCTGCTCCCCAAACCCTCAAGTTAATCAGTTATATCAAGCATCTCAAGGTCATCATTCTGGTTGATAGTGGAAGCACCCATAATTTTATTCATCACCTCATTGCCCAAGAAATTCATTGCTACATCCATGCCATCAATAATTTCCAAATCATGATTGCCAATGGTGGGTAAATGAAATGTGGAGGGCATTGTGAAAATGTGCATCTCCAAATTGGTGACTACCACCTAAAATATCATATGTTTTATATCGACATGGGCTGTTGTGACATTGTGTTGGGTGCAGACTGGCTAAGGACTTTGGGTCCCAATCTCATGGATTTTAATGAATCAACCATGCAATTCGACCAGGAGGGCCACCAATATAAGTTCCAAGGCATCACCGTCAATTCACTTGAGATCATTAGTTCCCATTGCATGGAAAATCGGCTCAGAAAAGGTCATTCTGGTGTTATTTCCCAACTCCATGCCATACAAGAAACAAAGACACCCTCGGTGCCGCAAGACATCCAAGCCATCCTTTATAAACATCAAGTGTTCTTTTCCACTCCCCAGGGACTCCCTCCTTCCTGTGGTTTTCATGATCATTCCATTCCCCTTGTACCCAGAAGCCTTCCTCCCAATATCTGTCTATATCGTCACCCCTTTTCCCAAAATAATGAAATTGAGAAAATGGTCTAGGAACTCCTTAATGCATGCGTTATCCGCCCTAGTACGAGCCCCTACTTTTCTCTTGTGGTCATGGTCTTGAAGAAATAAGGTTCTTGGTGAATGTGTCCTGACTTCTGTGCCCTCAACAAACTTACCATTAAAGACAAATTTCCATTCCTATCATTGATGACCTCCTGGATGAATTGAGTGGTGCCCAATTCTTTACTAAAATTGATCTTCGTTCGGGCTACCACCAGATACGTAAGAAAGAGGCAGAAATTCCCAAGACTGCCTTTAGAACTCATGAGAGCCACTATGAGTTTTTGGTCATGCCCTTTGGCTTGTGTAATGCACCCTCCACCTTCCAAAGCCTCATGAATCATGTCTTCCATCCTTTTCTTCGTCATTTTGCCTTAGTTTTCTTTGATGATATCCTCATCTATAGAAAATACTAGACAAACCATCTTTCTCATGTGGATCGAGTTCTCCATCTACTCTCTCAACACCAAATTTTCCTGAAATAGTCTAAATGTGCTTTTGGCACCTCAGAAGTAGAATAATTGGGTCATATGGTTGGCAAGGATGGCGTCAGGGTGGATCCAAAAAATATTGAAGCTATACAAGAATGTCCTCACCCAAAGATTCTCAAAATATTGCATGGATTTTTGGGCTTAGCAAGTTATTATCGCAAGTTTGTTAAGAATTATTGAAAGATCGCAGCACCTCTCACTACTCTCCTAAAAAAGAAATCTTTCACTTGGACTCCAGTCGTTTCTCAAGCTTTTCAAACCTTGAATATGGCCATGTGCACCACTCCAGTCCTGGCCCTTCCTGATTTCACAAAGACCTTTGTCTTGGAATGTGATGCCTTAGGGAAAGGAATTGGTGTTTTCCTTATGCAAGAGGGTTGGCCTTTGGACTTTACTAGCAAGCAACTATCTGAAAGAAATCTGGGCAAATCAATCTATGAAAAGGAAATGTTTGCTATTATGCATGTTGTTGATTTGTGGTGCCCTTTGTTGGGTATGTGTTATATTCTTTGCACGAGTAGTAGTGTCTGAGCACTTGCGTCGGGCGCGCAGGGGGGTGGATCCCCCTGCGCTAGGGTTCGGGGGTAGCGCCCCCGAAAAAAAAATTTTGGGCCAACATATTTTCGCCGGGCCGACATATTTCTGGGACGACATATTTCCAGGACCACATGATATTAGGTGGTTTTTCAACACTTGGTTTTTTGCCGATGGTTTTCTATTTTCGGTTAAGGAATTAGGGTTTTGGACTAATCCAGGTCATTTGGTTAGGGTTTTGGATGCCGCTGGCTCCTATATGTATATTGTATTGTAAACAGTGTAAAGCAATGTATCAATATAATATATGCTGGTTTTCCCGGTTTGGGTTTCCAGGTGAAAAATCTCTGTGTAATGTTTGTATTTTCCATTGTATCTTTTCTGTTCTTTTCTGAATATCAGTTTGCAGTAGATATTGTACAAGGTTAGAATTTACACCCTTATCTATTGGGGAAACATTTCCAAATTAAGACAGACCGTCAAAGCCTCAAGTATTTTCTGAAACAACGCATTTCCTCCCCAGAGAAACAAAAATGGGTGACTAAGCTCTTTGGATATGATTATGAGATCATTTACAATAAGGACAAAGACAATGTGGTGGCGGATGCACTTTCCCAAAAATATGAAGATGAAGGATCCCTTTTTTCTCTTTCCTTCATTGTACTAGATTGGCTCCAAGCCGTTCGCCAGGAATGGCTACAAGATCCCAAAAGTTCACATCTGATCCAACAATTGCAGTCCAATGCTCCAGCTTCCCCAGGGTACTCTTGGCTCCATGATGAGCTTCAAAGGTCATTTGTATTTAAGTAAACAATCAAATCTTAAATCCATAGTACTTTCTGAGCTTCATGCTACACCTACAACAAGGCACATCAGGTTCACCAAAACCTATGACAGGGTCAAACGTTCTTTTTTCTGGGATGGTATGAAACATGACATTCATAATTTTGTCTCTGAATGTGATGTGTGTCAATGCAACTCGTCAAATCTCCAGACACACTACAACTGCTTCCGATTCCACCTATTATTTGGAAGGATATCTCTATGGATTTTATTACAATCTTACCCAAATCGAGAAATAAATCAGTCATCATGGTAGTTGTTGATCGCCTTTCCAAGTATGCTCATTTTTGCTCTCTTCAACACCCATTTACAACATCCATGGTGGCTCAAATTTTCATGGATCAGGTCTTCAAGCTTCATGGCATGCCACACTCTATTGTTTCTAATCGCGACCCAACTTTCACAAGAAATTTTTGGCAAGAACTGTTCAAGCTACAAGGCACCCAATTGCATCTCAACAAAACTTATCATCCCCAGAATGATGGTCAAATGAAAGTTGTCAACAAGTGTTTGGAAACATCTTTGAGGTGTTTTTCCTTGGAAATTAAAAATCAGTGGGCTCAATGGTTACCCCTATATGAATGGTGGTACAAAACTTCATACTATACAGCTATAGGCATGACTCCTTTTGAAGCGGTATATGGACAGAAGCCACCTTCATTTTTCTCATACTTACTTGGTGTCTCGAAGGTCCAAGTGGTTTACCAAACACTTATAGTTCGAGAGGATATTCTCCGTACCCTCAAATATAATTTGGTCATGGCACAAAATCGCATGAAGCAATAAGCAGATCAAGGTCGCTTTGAACATCAATTTGTAAAAGGGGATAGAGTGTTTCTTGGACTGCAACCTTACAAGCAAACTTCCCTCAAGGCCGAGCATTGTCAGAAGCTAGTGCCCAAATTTTATGGTCCTTATACCATTCTCAAGCGTGTGGGTCAAGTAACCTATCAGTTAGCTTTGCCCAGTCATTCGAAGCTACATCCTATTTTTCATGTTTCATGCTTAAAGAAGTTGATTGGAACTAAGTGCCAAATTCAAACCAACCTTCCCGAGTTAGCCGAAGAAGGATCCATTTGGCTACAACCACAAGTAGTTTTGGACCAGTGTGAGTGTCACTTGCGTAAGAGAACTATCAAGGAAGTGTTAGTCCGGTGGAAAGATACAACTCCAACAGATGCCACTTGGGAACCAACTACCATTCTGCAACAATTTCCACATCTCAAGCCTTGAGGACAAGGTTTTTTTTAAGGGGGAGGACATGTTAGGGTCCTAACCCGCACATAGGTAGAAAAATATATTTAGATGTAATAAAGGTCAATATTAATAAGGTCTTGCAATAAAATAGAATAAGTCTGTAAGAAAACCTAATAGAAGCTTCCACTTTTAGAAGGATCTTCCTCTAGATGCTTCTTTTGATAGACATATTTAGTATAAATAGGAGTCAAGGGTATGAGAACCCTAGCTTGGAGATTATTGTAATAGAGATCTGCTCGACTGGAGGTTTCCCCCTCAAAGAGGCTCGTGAAAATTTCTCTCATAATCAAATTGTTATTTCTGTTGTTATTCTTATATCATTTTAGTGTTATTGTGGTGATTGTTCTAGTTATATTACTGTTATTCTGCCATTTCTAGCATTTTATTTCTATTCTGCATACTTTTTGTATCTGGTATATTACAAACGATGTGTCAGTAAAGTTTAAAGGCCCAATTGAGGATGTTGAGGTAACTGAATGCAATATTGGCACAATGGAGGATCCAAAATTCGTCGAGTTGTCAAGCAACCTATCAAGGGAGAAGAGGGTCAAGCATGCTGAGTTATTAAAGGAGTTTGCTGATGTGTTTGAGTGGATCTATGAATACCTCAGAACATATGACACAACCATCACTGAGCATAATATCCCATAAAGAGAGGAGGCCAAACCATTTAGGCATAAATTAAGACAAATAAATCCTATGATGTTGCCTATTATGGAAAGGGAGGTAAAGAAGTTGTTGGGCACCCAAATCATTGTCCCTTTGAGATATTCTGAATGGGTAGCCAACCTGGTCTCGGTAAGAAAGAAAAATGGAGAAATCAGACTGTGTTTTGATTTCATAAATCTAAACAGAAGCTCTAATAAGGACAATTACCCTTTGCCAAATATGGAACACATGTTGCAAAAGGTGACAGGTGCATCCAAAATTTCCATGATTGATGGATTTTCTGGCTACAACCAGATCTTTGTCCTTCCTGAAGACAGAGAAAAGACATCCTTCACCACTCCTTGGGGCACATTCATGTATTCCAAAATGACCTTTGGATTGATGAATGTAGGAGAGACCTTCCAACGAGCCATGGACATTGCCTTCATTGGAGAAAGGGATAAATTTGTGGTCATCTATATGGATGACATAACAGTCTTTTCCAGATATGATAAAGAACATTGTTGTCATCTGAGGAAAGTCTTCTTGAAATGCAGAATGTTTGGTCTCTCCTTAAACCCCAAGAAATCATTGTTCTCCATGAAGGAAGGGAAATTGTTGGGACACATTGTATCAGCTGAGGGATTCAGGATTGATCCCAGTAGGGTGGAAGCTATTCAAGCCTTGTCATTTCCCAGATACAAGAAGGAAGTTCAGTCTTTCCTGGGAAAAATTAATTTTCTGAGAAGGTTTGTTTCAAATTTTTCTGAATTGGTGAAGCATATCACTGCCATTCTTAGGAAAAGGAATGAAGTAAAATGGACTATTGATCCCAAAGAATCCTTCAACCAAATAAAAAAATCATTGAATGAGGCAACTATGCTTATTAGTCCTGATTACTCCAAAGATTTTATGATTTTTTATTTTTCTTCTTTTGATACATTGGCAGTCATTTTATTGCAAAAAATAGCTAAAGGGCTGGAGCAGCCTATTTAATTTTTCAGCAGAGCACTAAGAGACGCAGAGGTCAAATATGATATCATGGAGAAGCAGGCATATTCCTTAGTGAAGGATGTCAAATATTTCAGAGTCTATGTTCTGTATTCAAAAATCATTGCGTATGTTCCTTCAACTTCTATGAAGGACATTCTCATTCAGCCTGACATAGAAGAGAGAAGGAGGAAGTGGATTGCCAAAATCCTCAAATTTGATCTAGAAATAAAACCTACCAAGCTAGTTAAAGGTCAAGGTTTAGACAACTTATTGGTTGAATCTAATTGTAAATATTTGGGGGTTAACTTCATCAACATTTGCTCAGAAAACCAGTTGGATGAAGCATTTGATAAAAGTCCTTGGGACATACCTCCATTAGCAAAATGCACTTGGTACAAAGATATTATATATTTCCTGCAGGATTTAAGGCCCCTTGACGATATGAGAAATAGTAAGGCAAGATATTTAAAACTCAAAGCAATCAGATATTGCCTTATTGACTAGGTCTTGTATTGGAAGGACCCTCTAGGAGTGCTTCTGAGATGTTTAGACCCATCAGAGGCCCAAAAGATCATGCTGGATTTCCATAGCGGCCTATGTGGGGGACATCACTTCTAGAAAACCACTGCCTACAAAATTCTCAGGGCTGGGTACTACTAGCCTACTCTATTCACTGACGTCTGTGTGAAAATAAGGGCTTGTATCAAATGCTAGAAATTCTCTGGGAAGCAACAACTCAAGTCTCTACCATTGAAGTTGGTACTAGCTTCAGGACCCTTTTAGCAATGGGGCCTAGACTTTATTGGGGAAATTCATCCTTCTTCAAGTGGTCAGCACAAATGGATTTTAATTGCAATAGATTATTTCACCAAGTTGATAGAAGCTATCCCCACAAGGAGTGCTTCTCACAAAGTAATCATTGGTTTTATTGAAGATATTATGGCAAGGATTGGTTGTCCAAACAAAATTGTCACTGATAATGCTACAACCTTCAAGGTCAAACCGTTGATCAAGTTTTGCAATCATTTCATAATTGCATTGATTCACTCTACCCCCTACTATCCCCAAGGCAATGGACTGGCAGAATCCTCTAACAAAAGCTTGATAAAGATCATTAAAAGACTATTAGAGGACAACAAGAAAGCCTGGGACTCAAAGCTCAAATTTTCTCTATGGGTTGATAGAGTGACAACAAAGAGGTCCCTTGGTATCTCTCCTTTCCATCTTGTATATGGAACTAAAACAATCTTTCCTCCTCAGCTTTCCCTGCCCGTAGCGAAGTTCTTTCAGAACTGCCAAGGAGAGATCGATGACATGATCAGGAGAATTCATCAGCTGGTAGAAGTGAAATATACTAGAGAGAATATAACAGAAAAAGCACATGACCTTCAACAAAGGATCAAGTAGGCCCTTGACAGGAAGAATAGTAAGGAGGATTTCCAGTTGGGAGATCTGGTACTCAAATGGGATGCGCCTAAGAAGGACAAGGGAAAGCATGGTAAATTCGAAGCCCTTTGGATCAACCCCTTCAAAATCTCTGAGAGGTTCCCAAATAACACTTACAGGTTGAATAATTTGGAGGGAGACAAAGTTTTTGGTGGCCCTATAAATGGGCACTTCCTAAAAAAGATGTTTGTTTGAAGCCACAGTCGGTACCCCACCATTGTAAATATCACTCATGTTTTATGTTTGTTTTATTTTTAATAGAAGAATCCACAACCCAACACTAAGGCACTGAAGCCGCATAAAGAGTTCTTAGAGCCTCATAGGGAGGAATCTATCCCCCATGGAGCCTAATGTTAGCACATAAACTTGTCAGGGTCTTGTGAGTCTGTGTTTTCTACCTAGGTCTATAATTTTTCCTGTTTTTCTCCTTTTGCAGACTCGATCGTAAGTTTTCCTTTCGGCTCATAGTTTTCAACTATTTGTCTTCACCCATTTTATATATTTTGTTTTCCTTAGAAACTTGCCTCAGAAATATTGACCCTTAGCTTTCATGTTTTCCCTAAGGCCAATCACTCCTCTTTTTTCCTCTGCCATTGATCCTTTTCTTTTCCTGAGACCTCAGCCAGTCATCCAAGTAATGGTTCACAGGCCATGGTTAGGACCACCAAGCGCAACACTGAAGAAATTTGATGTGGACTCAAATCAAGTGAGTGAGCAAGATCAGATCGATAACGATCGGGTGATCGGGATCCTACAGTTGCATTAAATATAGTTCCAGAGGTTTGAAATCATGAGGTCCATCCTAGCCATTGGTGCTACGAAGGACACATGGTGCACGATCAATGTTTCATGGTTTTACGAGATGGAGCAGTTAAGGAGCAAGTCATTAGAACTCGCGAAATGAAAAATCATGATAGGATCGTAGTCATTGATCAAAGAAGAGAGATGGACCATCGGATCAACTTTTTGCGATTTCGCGAGTCGGGAAAATAAGAGGGAAGAGTTTTGAATATTTGTGAAGCGTGATGTCCCAAATTGTCGATGTCATATGGGTTGTCCGATCAAGGGGGACACGTGTCACCTGATCTGAGCATCACAATTTCACGACTCAGAGGTTTGAGTATAGAACGCAGCATGAGTTCGCGAAATGTGAAATTGTGACGTGCCTGAAATAAGCATGAGGTCATGGCTCAAACTCACGCAGGGCAAGGAAAATAGCTTCACCAAGAAACAAAGCGCCCGAGTCGGTCACCAAGAAATATATGCATGGAATCAAGGCACCAGAGTTGACTTAAAGAGTCGTGAGCTTGCTTAGAACATTCATGGGTGTCAGATCTCACCCTGATCCCTATGAAATAAGTTAATGAAAATGAGGAAGGTGGTTGAAACCTCATTTCACCACATAAATGGAAAGCATGAAAATCTAGCCATGGAGGGTAGACTGTCAGTTGAAAGTTCCCTTTTCATGAATTTTCCTGTGAACCCCATACCGATCTGATCTTGCGTTTGACAGAAGAGTGCAAGCGCAACCTGACAGAAGAATATGTAGATTCCAAGCCTTGAATGCATGACCATAATGTGTTTCTCTAGGGAGCAAGTTGCTTTGAGTATATATACTCAGTTTTTATTTTTTGTAATGGTCGATGGTAGAGAAAAGTTCCTGTATTGTAAAGTTTTAATGAACACTCCAACTCTCTGCTTATGCTTTGTAGTCTGAGATTTCTTATTTAATGACAGTCAACTTTCTTACTCCCTCTTGTTTTCCTCTGATACTGAAAGAGTTCATGATTGACCAATTCACTTGAATTATTGTGACTGCATTATGATGAAATTTAGATTGTAGTGTTGTTATAATTTCTTTCAGTTCATTTGAGACTTGGATTCAAGAAGATTTTGTGTCTAAGTTTTTCCTTGTGGGCTGCTTGAAGACCTGATGCCTGTGGAAGAACTCTACATTTCCTCACCAAAGTCCTCCTCCTACTCACCCTTACTACAATCTACTCACTAAAGTTAAACCCGACCTCACCTTCTTGTGCATACCAGTATAGTTTTCTGAGTTAAGACAATATTTTCTTGAGATTGTGCCCATTTGACCCTTTTATAACCAACCTTTGATATAAAATATTGATGGGTATTAGGCTTCCCTCTACTGCAATATAGGGGTGACTTCTGGTGCTAACACACTCCTTGAATCCTCCCAAAAAAGGAGTTATAGAGAAAATGGTGGACCTTATTCAATTATGGTTTATTCAGGAGAGAGAACTTGTATAACATGCCCCATGCTCAATATCTAACATAAGATTTTGAAATTTGTACACAGGAAGATGGATCCCGTATTCTTTCCAATTCAATTTGGCTCACATCATTTGGATTCTCTATGAAGACGTTATGAATGTTTTACCCGAAACACCTGTTTATGACTAGCTTCAGGACTAGTCAAAAACCCTATCTTCCACAGAGTGTATCTCCAAAAATATAGCGAATAAAGAGATGAAATTTTTACCACATGTACCTAGATATGTCTTCTAAATAGAATACATATTTCACCATCTGAATCATTCTAGAAAAAACGTTATAGCATAAATGGTAAGATGACCTGTAAATAACATACCTTAGAACACATCACCAAAAGACTTCATCCTCCCTTGAATTTCGACCTTCTTTACTTCAGGTTTCCTCTGAAATTCGACTTATATCTCCTTATTCATTAAAAAACTTGCGTGTGTTGAAAAATGAATGTATAATGCGATGTATTTATATCCTTTATGTCACTTCCTTTTAACATTAGGGCCGACATGTAGTTTCTGCTTCAATTCACATTGTCATCTTAAAAACTTCATTTCTCCTCAATCATGAGGATCCACGTGACATGCCACATACCAATGAAAGTGGCATGACTTATACCATACATCCATAGGTGTTGTGCCTACATGTGTAATTTCATTCATGTCTATCTACTTCGATCAACTATTGGGTCCAAAAGACAATGGCTAGGGTTGACATCAATGAAAACAAGCAATCTTCCAACAATCCTTTGCTTGATACCCCTCTCGTGATAAAATGGAAGAAATTATTATTGACTGGGATATGATATATGTAACCCCCTCCAAAGGGAAATTTACTTGGTCTAAAAAAATATTTTGTCCACGATATATTGTTACCTGGATTGATTGTTTTATGATACACATCAATTTCTTATCCACATCCTCTTCAATTAAACATTATATCATCCCTTCTATGAATTTTAATAACAAGCCTATTTCCCTTCACATCCATTCCCTTCCTGACTTTGGTCCTCTTCCTTTTCACTTCCTTGCCCTCTGACTAAACTTGTTAGAATAATGTTGATGTGCTCATTTCATCATAGAAAATGCTACACCATTGTCACCCTACCATATGCATAAAGGCACCCTTCAGCACCTTAACCTTTGACAGAAAGAATGATTTCGGGAACCCACATTAGAACCACAGATGACCAAGAGAGTACACTGTCTCCAAGGGTAGCGTACACGAGAAAGTACCATAAAAGACAGAACAAGAGAAAATTTCCCAACAGTAGTTGCTCCTCCTCCTCCTCCAAACTTGTCCATTATTTCTGGTTTTCTGGGTGAGAGTGAGTGAACAAATGAGCCAAGACATCCTCTATTTATACTAATATGTCAAGTGACTTTTCTGAATGGGCTGACTTGACTTTTGTTATCGAACTAATTGGTAGGTGCAGACACTAACAAATCTTCCTAGATCCACTTGGATCTAGAACAAAACAGGACAGGACATGACTCCTTCCCTAAGTTTTGACAATTGAATTAGCTAGTAGGAAGGAACAAATAACATACCTTATTATCGCTTCCTAGGGTCTTTGTTACTCATGCTTCGCTCCAGTGCTCTCATGAGGTCAAGACCAAGACAACACAAACCAACGAAAGTGAAGATAGCACAATATATTCAACTGTCAACTTATGTGTATGATCAAGGAATTACACAATAAAGTGGAAATAGCTTTATGGGAAAGGGACATGCCACTGTATCATATTAATTGAAAGTAAATATTACAACCTGATAACCTTGATGTTGCAAGCTTCCTTTTGATGGCTCTTGGCTCCAACACACACACTTGCTCAATCCTTGCATGAAGAAGATCAAATCCTCTTGATAGACTTGCTAGAGTCTCTAAGCTGATGTTCAAGCTAAGTCCTTCACACAATTCTTCCACCAATTCTCCAATGAATCTTGCTTAACCCTTTTCCATGACAATTCCCTCAATATATAGGAGATAATGAGATAGTTACTTGGATAAGAATGATCCCAAAATATCAAGGAATCTAGTACAAGGATAACCATTCGAATGCCAACCCATTCTTCTAGAAGATTCCCTTCTAGAAACATCAAGAATTCATCTTTTTCCATGCTTTAGGACGAGTTCGCACCTTGGCTATTCAACACAGTTCGAGAAGTTCACACCTTGGCTTAAAGCAGCCTGTGAGAATGGGTCATTCTCGCACCCAAATATATTAGTAGCCTGCGAACCTTCTTCAAAAATGAGTTTTCTGGGAAGAGATGAAAGTAACTTTTCTCAAGAGAAAGTTCTTATGAAGAGCCTGAGTACACCATCATCAATACATCATGACGACCAAAATCATGGGTAACAACTTTTTGGTAATTATATTTTTTGTTTATATTTTTCTTGTG
This sequence comes from Picea engelmannii, assembly GCA_009831015.1. Classification (NCBI taxonomy): domain Eukaryota; kingdom Viridiplantae; phylum Streptophyta; class Pinopsida; order Pinales; family Pinaceae; genus Picea; species Picea engelmannii. The sequence continues at coordinate 23,063 of ML836009.1, forward strand.
GAGCTTACTTGTCTTCCTGGAGTATAATACCTTAATATTATATATTTTGCGGAGCCGACATGTCTTCTAGGGTTCTCATACATCCATTTAGGGTTTCTCCTTCTTTCTAAATATTCTATTCTATTCAAAGGTTACATATGGAGGTTAATACCTCCTGCAACTACCATAATATCAACACTCCCTCTTATCTATGGAGGTATTAATGGTCTCAAACACATCCATACATATTCACATGGAATGGGAAAGACTCTCATAGTCTTGTAGACCATTCTATAAGTAGCATCATCATGTCACAAATGGCTACACCCATGTGGATCTATCAATCTCGTCTAGGGGCCACAACCCACTAGAGAACAATAAAGATAAACCTAGTAGTGTGTGTCACCATCATCGTCATGGGATACAGACGCATGAATTTCTCACCCATGGCTACACCCATGTTGTGAGTATCATCATAGATCAAGTATGAGTATCACTATCATCATCATCTCGTACCAATCATCAAAACATATCATCACAATATCCATGAACCTCATTTAGCTATATTGATGATCCATCTCCACCACCATGTGTATAGAACCTCAGGTCATTTTTGTCCCATGACAAGAATTATGACCTCGTCGAAGCCACATTCACCTCATAGTTGATCCTCTCATAGGATCATTCTGTGAATGCATTTAGTTCGATGCTATCAGACACGTGTGTCTAGCACCTCGAGTTGTTCTTGTCCCATGACAAGAATTATGACCACATCGAAGCCACAAACACCTCATGGTGATCCTCTCATAGGATCACTCTATGAATTTATTTATCTTGATGTTATCGAACACGTGGAATTGCACCTCAAGCACCTCGAGTCTTCAGTTCGTCGAATACTACACCAGGGAACATCTACTCCAGATGTAGATGTTCCCTATCTCCCCTAGTCTGCTGATCCAGATTTTATGAGTAGAACAAAATGACTACAGATTATTAACATTTTCTTAAAAAAAAATAACAGAGATACAGTAAAACTGGTTTTCTATTCAATAAGGAAATAAGCTGAAACTGTAAAATGCAGCGGAAACAAGCTTGTTGGAATGGTGGTGGCTTATCTCTGAGAAAAGATGTGACGATTATGCTCATTCGCAAGAAGATGATTACAATGAGGTTTTGAAGGCATTTTTACAATAAACAGGAATGCCAAAAACTCTATACATCCAAAAACCTAATCCTAGGAGATGAAGCACCAAAAGTCACGTGGGCCCCGTTTGGGTAATTTAGTACATCAACTTCCCGGGGTCGTAACTTTTGCATATGATCTCCATTTTAGGTGTATGATAGCCCATTGGAAAGGTATCATCAAGGATATTCATTTTAGGGGCTCAATTATGCCTTTGGATATCATTGAGAAGATCGATCCTGAAAATCCTTCATTTAGGCCCTCAAAATGGCCCCGAAAGTTAAAACTGCTAAAAATAGTAAATTGCCAAAATTGTCAGAAAACTGTTTTGAGCTAGTTGGAAGAGGTGGGTAGCCACCGATATCCACCTGGATCAATCCTCTCTCCTTAGGAAGAAATTGTCTTCATTTCATTGAGTTCCCCCATCATATGAGTAAATTTCTGCTAAATTTGGCCACGGGTGAGCCACTTGCCTTGGTGCAGGAGCTGCCCTACTTTGACGACTCGATAAAGATGGATACTTTGTTGTTGAGTACCCTTAATCTATGTGTCCAAAATATGATCATTGGATGCCTATTGTATGCAGTTAGGGTTGATATCTGTTGGTTTCAGTTGCTCTGCTACGTCTGAGGTGTCCAATAATGGTGGGAAATAAGGGCGAAGAATATCCACGTTGAACACTAGCTGCAGGCCAAGGAAAAGAGGAATGTTGAGCTAGAAAGAATTATCCCCCATGGCCTTGGTGATGGTGTATGACCCATAACGGAGTGGGCGAATATTTCTATGGGGTCCTATAAGACGTTCTTTCTGCAAGTGCAACCAAACTTTGTCGCCCACCTGAAACTTATGTGGTACCCGATGTTGATCATGGTGTTGCTTATACTTGTCATTGGACTTTTGTAGGATATCCTGAACCTGTTGGTGGATGTGATGGATCCACTCAATGAACCGGGTGGCTTTGTCAACTTCAGTTGGAGTAGGAGATGAGTCAGTCGAGGTGACCGCAAGGGGAAGTGAAACATCTATGGGACCCAATGGTTGAATCCCAACCCCACCTAAAAGGGGTTGTGGCTGGTTGAGCTATGTAGGGCTCAGTTGTAGCTATGTTGGACATAGGGAAGGCTCTCATCCCATGTGCGAGGGTTCTTTGAATTATACATGCGAAGGATATGCAAAATCATTCGATTGATGACCTCAGTTTGGCCATCTGTCTGGGGGTGGAAGGCCATGGATTTGGTGAGCTTGGTGTCTAGCAGTGACCAGAGGCTCGACCAAAATGTGCTGAGAAATTGACTGTCCCGATATGAGACAATGGCTTGTGGGATTTTGAAATGTACCCAGACTCATTCAAAGAAGAGCTTGGCAGTGGCCTCTGTTGTGATGTTCTTCTTGTAGGCAACTAGAATCGCCATATTAGAAAAGCGATCAACAACCAAAAAAACATAGTCATTTCCCCACTTGGTGGACTTGAGGCCTGAAATGTAGTCCATTGAGATGGATTCCCATGGCCTGTCAGGAGTAGCAAGAGGGGTGTACAGGCCCTGTTTCTTAGTGGTCAGTTTGGCAATAGTGCAGGAAGTGCAGGACCTGATATACTTGCTCACCTCCTATTGAAGTTTCGACCGATAGAAATATTTCTGTAGCATCGCCACTGTCTTTTTGACACCGAAGTGTCCTACCACTCGACTGTAGTGGGCTTCCTAGATCAGCTTCGCTTGCTCGCTTGATGGAACATAGATATGGCCCAGATGACACAAGAACCCATCCTGAAGATGGAAATTATCGACAACTGTGTTTGCAACCAACATTTTGTAGGTGGTGGTGAAATTTGGGTCTGTCTCATAGAGTTGGGGCCATCCAGAGGTCTCATGGCCGTAGGAGTCTAGCACCATGATGAGTGATGCGACTGGTGGTCTTCTGAGGCAATCAACGACACGATTGGTGCTTCCTATTTTATACTTTATGTTGAGGTGGAATTGTTGCACGTATGTGGACCACTTTTGATGGTGATCATTCTACAATTTTCCTTGTGTCTGCACGAATTGCAGTGTCTTATCATCAGTGTGGATGATTGTCTCCTTCCCAAGAATCTAATGTCTCCACTCATGGTATACTTTCACAATTGAGTACATTTCTTTGTCGTAAGTAGGGTACTTACGGACATCATCTGATAGTGTCTCACTATGATAGGCCAAGAGTGTTGGACACACCTACCACACTTAGAGGTGGGGGGGGGGTGGTGAATGAGTGTGGGGATATTCTTCCCTCTTACAAAAAAACTCCTTAGTTAACATTCAACATTTGCTCATTACTCATTGTTGTCATTTATAATCAGTTAGATGTGAATACATATCAGCAACATATATCAGTAACATATCATTAACAAATCATCTCCACAAGGAACACAAAGAACACAAGATGTATGTACAATTTTTTATTATTATTATGGACTTCAATCCAGGGGTTTTTCAACAACAACTGACTAGAGTGAAACTCTAAAAGAGAATCATATCTATATGCAAGACTCAGCTTGCATTCTCAGCACCAACTGAGATAAGGCAACAATCCTCAACATATATCAATTTGTCAACATAAACAAGTGCATCAACCATGCACCAACCTGTGCCAAACAACCTGTAATCAACCTGTACCATAAACACGTGCATCCAACCATGTACCAAGTATATACCAATCATGTGTCAAATAATAATAAAAAATGACTCATCAATATGTACCAACATCATCAACTATACACCTCATGTATGTGCCAACTCATCAACTGCTTGTCTCAACCATGACTAGTTTTGGATTAGTCAACAACCCCAACTCGAAATAATCATAACAGTTATAGCGAAAATGGCGAGTGACCTGTAAATAACATACCTTAGAAAGAACCATCAAAAGAATTTATCCTTCCTTTCATTTCGGCCTTCTTTTCTTCACCTTTTCTCAGAATTTTGGCTTATATATCCTTGGTTACCTCAGAAAAATATATATATTCAATATGCTCAAGTGTGTTTAAAATGAGAGAGCCTTGCCTCTTATTTATACTCTCTAAGTAGCTTCCTTAAAAACATCTTCTAGTTCACTTGGCCCCACTTTCCTTATTTTAGGGTTAACCCACTTCTAATTTCTCCACTAAATTTATTATTTAAACAATTTATTTTGTATTCAATTTGAATTATAGTACACTCATCACTTCACTTTATTATTTACCTTTTAAAAACC
>ML836009.1:55761-66325 GCA_009831015.1 Picea engelmannii
ATACCTTCCATACTCAAAACCCTCTTACCCAAGATAATTTCCCCTAGTCAAGGAGGTTTCATGCAAGGTAGTAAAATTACAGACAACATTGTCTTAGTCCAAGAAGAAATACACTTCTGTCAAACAACAAAAGAGAAAGGTATGTTAATAAAATTGGATATGGAAAATGCCTTTGACTGTGTTTGTCATGAATTTCTTTTTCAGGTTATGAAAAAAATTGGTTTCAACAATCAATTCATCAAATGGATAGCAACATGCATTGGAGGTTCGTGGATAGCCCCTTTAATAAATGGCCTTCCATCTGAGTTGTTTCAGGGAAGTAAAGGATTAAGACAAGGGTGCCCACTCCCCCCCTTACTATACATAATCATGGTAGACTCCCTCATTGAAAAGGTTGAGCATGACTGAGTATTGGGGAATCTCCTAGGGATTTAGATAGTTTATGGAGTCAAATATATGAATCATTCTCACTTTTCATATGATACCCTTTTCCTTGGAGGAGCTTCTCAAATTATAGCCACCCAATTTAAAGTTATTTTAGACAGGTTTATGTATGCATCAGGAGGTGATGTAAATCATAGAAAATGCCAAATCATGGGCCAGAACACAAGCACACCCCACATTTTTCATTTTCCTTATGCTAAACATTGGTCATCCTTCAAATATTTGGAAATCCCAATAAATCTAAAAAATCCCATTGCAACGAAATGAAGACAGACAATAAATAAATAAATAAATAATTACTTTATGGGGATCTCAATGGCTGAATTTACCTAGGAGAATTTTGCTAATCAAAGCAATTCTCTTAGCCTTGCCAATTTTCCAATCGTCCTCTCTATTAGCACCAAAAAGTATCACCAATCAAATAACAACAAAAATAAGACATTTCCTATGGCAAGGAGGAAAAAAAAATTGGAAAAAAATCATTTAATAAGATGGAAACAAGTCATATATCCCAAGTGCAAAGGGGGATTGGGAATTCGTAACCTAGAATACATGAATAGAGCAATGGGAGAAAAAATTCTATGGAGGATGATCACAACAAAACTGTCATGGTGGAAATAGGTTCTATGGAAAAAATATTTCAAAGGGCCTAGAGTCCGATGCCTAGAAAGACCGCTTACAAAATATAAAGGATCGCCCATTTTCAAACTTATGATAGCATCCATCCCAATAATCAAATCACGGTTCAAATGGATACCGAGGAATGTAAAAAATATCAAAATATGGGAAGAAAAGATCTTGGAAAAAAATTCTCTCTCTACTCAACTAGAATTGGAACCCCATGCAATAGTAGATGAAAGATCAAGGAATAACCACCATGTATGAAATATCCATGTGGGAGGAAAATTCAGGTCTTTGGAAAAATTGGAAACATCTAGATCCTCCCCTTCATATAAGACCCCTCACTTTTGTCTTCTACAAAGAAATAAATGGTTGTGCTTTGAAAAATAAAAGTGATCTAGATATCATAGGATGGGGAAACTCTCAGTACACAGTAAAAAAAGATTACAACATATTGCAAAGTGAGATCACCTCATTCCCCAAAACCACAATATGGATTTAAGTGTGGCAGAATGATGGCATGCCAAAAATAAATTCCTTCATCTGGTTACTAGTCCACGAGCTCATATTGACAATGAAAAATCTTTGGAAGCGAAACATTGCTAGAGCTTCTCATTGTGTCCTATGTCTGCAAGATGAAGAAACAATCCACTATATGTTTTTTCAATGTCAATTCACCAAATCAATGTGGAATTTGATATTGGGAGATATGTTGATGCTCACAAGGTGGCCAAATACTATAAAAATATTCTTTCAAAAATGGGATCAAAATTACCAGGGGAGATTTCGAAACAAACTGGGTTTGAAAAGGTTGTGGTAGGCAATTCCCAAATATGTTTGCTGAGAAATTTGGCTAACTAGAATTTTTTTTTTTTCAAGAATAAACAATCATCTCCAAGAAAACAATGATAAGAGCAATATCTCTTTGTGTCGAATATATGTAATTCAGGAATTTAAAAAAAGATCAGAACATAGAAAATTATGAGCAACAATGGTTCAATATATTTTGAAAAAAACAGATCTCAGTGCCTCCAACAATAAAAACATATTCCCCCACTCATTGGGCAATTAGGACTTAACCAGAGGAATTCAAAACCTGGTTAAAAAATCAATAAACTCACTCTCTCTTCTTTGATGGACCTTCACGTGGAAACCCGGGGGAGGCAGGTGCAAGTGGGGTTCTTCTTGACCCCAAAGGAAATACATTGCTTTAGTTTTCATGGGGTTTGGGGACTATGACCAACAATTTAGTTGAAGCTTACACTCTCTATATTGGCCTTAAAATTGCAAGATATCATCAATTCCACAAACTCACAGTCTTGGGAAAGTCAATGATCATAATCAATGCGGTCATCAACAACCATCCCTTGGAAAACAATACTCTAAGGGGAATTTAACAAATAATTTCTATCATAGACAAGGAATTTGAAGTTCTTAAACTTCATCACATAAAGATAAGCCTAATCCCCACATCCAATATAAAAAAAAAGGAGGATTCTGAGTAGTCACAAGGGGAATTAATTTTAAATGATGAGAGGGGCATACTCCCCATCCCTTAAACGCCAAGTCATGACATGTCCTGTCAACAACTAGAGAGAATTAGTAACTATCAAATGTGTGAAGGGTGATCATAATAATGCATGGAGTTATGAGACTTGTGTGATGTCTTCTCCCAGTCTGTGTGACTCCTAGTTCAAAGTAAGGCTCGATATGGCAAACATTCATGCAATTTCATAGGTGAATCCCTCTGGTTCAACAAGTTTAAACCTATCTGTCTCTCTGAAATTCGGTTTTCATTTCCCCCCTTACTACTGTCTACATGTTTCTCTGGGAATATTAGGGAAAGGAAGGCATGTGTAGTCAAGGGGTTTGCGTGGAGCCTCTCTCTGTTTCCCTCAACACTTTCTTAGGTCCTTTTTTGTTCTTTCTTCCACATGCAATCAATTTGATTATTCTTTTTTAGATTACTATTATTCATGTTTGATGTAGAAGCATCTTTGGTTCTTGTTAATCCACATCACCCAAAAGCAGTTCAATTTTATACAAGTTAATTTAAGATGAATACAAATGGATACAACTCTACTTGGTAGCACGTACTGTTACTCCTTGTTAAAATTGACAGTGTTGCAACTTGCTGCAACTAATATATTGCAACACCACACTACAGGATTGGTTTTGCAACTCACTGCAACTCCTATGTTGTGACTCCATGCTACATAATTGGTACTACAACTCACTGCAACTCCTATGTTGCGACTCCACACTACATGATTTGCGCTGAAATTTTTATGTTGCTACTCAACGTGTTGATTCCAAATTCAGTCCACGTAGCTCATGAAGATCAAGTTCTGAGTGGGAATCATTGGTGAAGGAAGAGGAAATGAAATTGAATTGGAAAACGTTTGGGAAATGAAAATTCATGACTCTTCATTTTCCCAACAGAAGGGGAAAAAAATCAACTAACATAAACAACATAAAAAAAAGGGGAAGGAAGATGTTGGGGTTGATCTGAGCTTGAATAAAGGAAGGTTTCCCTCAAGTTGATTTGAATTTACTGAGACAACCATCAAGAACGCGATTGAGAAGAGATGGTGTAATATGCAAAAGAACAACACAATACATTAGTTCTAGTCTAGGGAGAAAAGCTGTATTTCTCGATTACATTGTAATAAGGGGAATTTTGAAATCAATAATAAAAGAAAGAATTCACATCCTGTTTGTGTTCATGTGGTTGTAATTAATTTTTTTATATTTCAGTCTTAACAACAGTAAATGAATTTTCTATTTCATTTTTGAATATGAGTTCCATTGTGCATTCTGAAGGTAGAGCATAGTCCTGCAGGTGTTATAATTACTTCAGGTCTGTGAGCTGCATCAAGTGGTATCATAGCAGGTTCAAGTTCCTGAGTTGTGAGAGTACAATGCCCAGAGGTAAGGTCTGTGAATGTTGGTCGAATTGAGGGTTCTAAGACAACCCATAAGGATGCCACCATGAAGAGCAGGAGCAGCATGAGGAGTTTCCAGAAATAGGGAACTCGAAGAATTAAGAAGAACAATAGAAGAGTTGGAGAATAGAAGAAGTGGAGAAGTTGAGTTAGATTTTGAATATGAAGAAGAGATTGAAGTTGAACAAAATGTTGAGAAAGGAGACCCAACAACACGTTTCATATCCTTATTGAGTAACGAAGGTAGGATGAGGGTTGAAGTTTCATGATATGATGGTAGTTTTAAGGATGAAACTCTTATAGATTGGATAGAAAATCTCAAAAGATACTTTGAGTATGAGAATGTTCAAGATCCAAATCGTGTTCATTTTTCCATTATGAAGTTGAAAGAACATGATACACTTTGGTGGGATATGTTGTGGAAAGATAAAGTAGATCACATGTTAGAGAAGATTAAAGCTTAGAAGAGGATGGTTAATAATATCAAAGAGAAATTTTTACTTGTTTACTACCAGTAGAACTTGTGTAAACAAGTACACAATCTCAGGTAGAAAGAGACATCCGTACGTGAGTATACAAAAGAATTATTCAAGTTGTCACTAAAGTCAGGGATGTAAGAACCAGAGTATTAGAAGGTTGAAATATACATAAATGGAATGAAGTACCAAATTCATGATGAGATGAGTACACATTACTTTTGAAATGTAAACGAAGCCTACCGGGTTGCTTTGAATGTGGAAGAAAATATTGACAGAAGAATATGATAGAAGTTCCAAGGAAAATTGACTAGAGGTAGAGGAAAATCAAGTGCTACTAAATACAATGAGAAAGAGAATGATGCCACTAAAAATAAACACAAAATAGGAGGAAGAAGCGCTAACATAGGCAGAGGTTATGGCCACCGTAAGTATGTAATTACATGTTATAATTGTGGAGTAGAGGGTCACAAAGCATGAGAATGTCCAGAGAGGCAGAAAGCAACAAGAAGAAATGAAGCTAGGGCACAAGTCACTCAAGTAAATGAGGTAGTAGCTACTGGTGGGAATGTGGAAGCACTCCAACAAGAACAAGGAGAAAACTTGATGTTGAGAAGAGTATTACTCAATCTTGAGACAAAGGAAGCAACAAAACTTGAACAAAGAAAGAGAGTGTTCAAGACTAAATGTAAAAATCATGATAAGTGTTTTCATCTAGTCATAGATGGTGGGAATACAAAAGAATTGGTATCCACTAAAGTAATGGGGAAATTGAAGTTGAAAGGCATTCCACATCCCAATCTATACTGAGTTTCATGGTTGCAAAAGGGACAACAGGTGACTGTGATTGAACAATGTTTATTGAGTTTCCATATTGGAAGTTTTAGCGGACAAGTTTTGTGCAACGTGATAGAGATGGATGCATGTCATGTATTTATTGGGAGACCATGGATGTTTGATAGAAATGTATTCCATGATGGCAGAGATAATTCATATGAATTTGTCAAGGATGGTCAACATTATAAGTTGGTACCAATGTCAGAAAAGAATATGGATAGTAACAACAACAAGGGGATGCGCAACAGTAACAACAAAGTTATGAATGAAAATAATAGCAAGAATATGCATGGAAGAAATATTCAAATCATGTTATGTTATGATAAGGAGTTTCTAAGAGAGTAGAAACACAGTGGTTGTTGTTTGGCTATAATGCCAAAAAGGGTTTAGGAGACAAAGAAGAGGGATTTTATATCAGCCAAGATTCAACACTTGTTGAAAGAAATTAAGGAAATTGTAGCAGATGATTTACCAACGGGATTACCGCCATTGAGAAGCATATCACACCAGATTGACATGATACTAGGTTCAAGTTTTCCAAATAAATCACCTTACCAAATGAATCCAGTAGAGAGTGAAGAGGTAAATAGACAAGTACATGAGTGATGCAACCCCCCTACCCTCCTGGGGTTCTGCGACCTCCCAGTCTAGGATCTTTCTAAGTTCTAAGTCAAATTGACTCTTTGGGCCTTTGCTAGACCCTTATTAATCTTACACAGGTCCCCTTTCCTTCTGTGTGCAGGTCCTGACAAACCCGTGGGCTATTCCTACGTGCTTCCAAAACACCAAGTTTTAGGTGCTAGCCCCTTTTTCATTAGCCCTTTCCTTCATACGGCCTTGGGCTATGTCCCTGCGCAAATGCGTGATTGCAAGTGTGGGAAACAGTGGTTTTAGACCAATCCGCCTTTCTCCCTACAATTCACCTCCAGCTACCACGTATCCATTTATTAAAATCGTGGTTGAAATTGCGGCCCACTCAAGAAAATTTAAGACCCGAGCGTGTTTTGGCCCCACAATTGAGCACGACTGTTGATCTCCAATCCCTTAGCGATGCCTCTCGATCAACGACTGCTATTCATCCCCCTTTCCTGCCTTCTTTCTCCCTTCCACGTATGATCCCAGATCTCCATGATCTGTCAACATGTAGCTCCCATTCAAATCAATGGATACGATTGATTCTAACTCTCTGGCCTTCGTGAGTTTCAATTCTCAACTCTCACTTCCTCCTCAGCAGCTATCTTCCAGAGTGAAAGATCTACTAACACCTATCCTCAACAAATAGATGATTCTGATGAACTCCATCTCTGTAGCCTTCAGGAGTTCTTGCTCTTTCAAACACCCCTTTCTCCCGAAGTGATTTTCCCCAGAGTGATAGATCTTCTTCCACGTGTCCCACCTTGATGGATGGCTCTACTCCTTCTTTAGGACTTTATCTTCCTCAACCAGATAAACGATCCTTCCACCTCATCCTTGAAAAATGATCAAGATATCCTTCGGGACTTCGATGCTTTCACCCTCTACTTTCCTCTGGAGTTATTCATACCCGAAGTTGTAGATCCAGTGCCACACATCCACTTTCAAATCAATGGCTATCATCTGCTTCAAGACTTTTCCCTTTGTCGATTTCAAATCTCTACAACCACAAATATCCAGAGTGAATCCTTCCGGAGTGTCAGATCCTCTGACGTCTGTCTTCCTTGATCCAACAACTATCCAATAGAGTGAATCTTCGTCCTCCATGTGCCTCCTCATAGATCACGATCCACATTCCTTCCTTCGGACCAATTCTCCTTAGAAATTTTGGGCTTCGACACTTCAACATTCTGAAACACAACTTCACAAAAACCTCGGAGTATGATCCTTTGAAGTTCACGATCTGGTGACACTTGTCCAACCCATATCGACGACTCCTAGCTGCTTCGGATGTTCGGGCTTCGATGATATCAAATCTCAAACTTCTCCTTCACTTTTCTCTCGGAGTACTTTCTCTCAGAGTTCACGATCTGTTGCCACATACCCTTTCTAGATCTGACAGTCTAGATTTCTCTTTCAACTCTTTAGCTTTCAGCCCTACGTGCTTCGGCTCTTCGGCTCCTTCAAGATTTGGCTCTTCGGCTCTTAGGCCCTTCAGCTCTTTAGGCTTTGGGAGTCTCAAACTCTTATTAACTTGTTTCTCCCAGAGTGCTTTCACGTAAAATGTGCGACCTCTTGACACATTCCCCTCCTAGTGATCAAGGACCAAGATTTACTTTGGTTGTTTCTCCTCTTCTCATTTTCTAGAAACTTTTGAAGTTGTGGATCTTATTCCACCTGTCCTCCTCGATGATGGACGGTCCAAAATCACTTTGGGACTTAGAGAATTTGACAAGTCCACTCTCCTATGCACACAAGGATTAAGTCTCGTACACTTACCTTTGGATCCAACAGTTGTTGGTCCTTCATGCTCAGATCCAACGGATGGGATATATTCCTCTCCTCTACGCTTCTCTTGTTGACTGGTCACTGATCTAACGGTCCAGGATCATTCCTACAACTGATTAGATGGCTATTGTCTCTCATCCTCCTGAGATATCGACTTCTCCCATCTTGGAATATTTTGTAAGTGTTCAAAGGTTTTGATCTTTGAACTTTCTCCTGCGAACCCGACTATCTTCTATCTCATCTTCACTTTTGAAAGCATTATCTCTTATGAGCTTTAGGACTTGGAATAAGTCTGACTCCCATGCACTCCTTGTGTTATCTCTTCTGATCTTGATGCTTAGAGGATTTCAATTTCCCACGCACTCCTTGCATTTATGGGATTTCATTAACTCATATCGAAGGATTTCTTGAAAAGAAATTATTCTTGCCATCCTGGCATCCTCCTTATCAAAGCACAACTTAGTGAGTGATTTCTATAGAGTATGCAACAACTCTATGAGTGTCTTCTTCTGATACTCCTCTCCCTAAACTTGAAAAAGTGTTCTCTATGTGCAGACTTGCACCCGCTCGATGCTCACCTAGCAGATCTCTACAGATTTCTCAGTAACTCTATTTCCCTCCGTGCTTTCTCTGCACAGTTCCTCCTCCAAGGTATTCAATAAGCTTGAGGTTCCTCTTGAGTTCGTGATCGCTATGGTTCTCCCTCCTAGCACATTCTTTTCTGACTCCATAGATTTCATATGCGCACTCCTTGCGTTGGCTGTATAACCTCCAGTGTTCTGTTGTGCACTCCTTGCACAACCTAAAGAACCCAGAACGATACTTCAAACTCAAACAAAGATAAATGAATTTATCTTCCTACTACAGATGAAACCTATCATACACCTACAACATATATTAAGACACATATAACATTCACAGAATACAGATAATTCATAAACACATCATGTGCAGGAAAAACTTCTTTTCTTTGTATTAAGATGAATGTCTGTTTACAAATGTGTACATAGACTGGACTACAATAGAGTGTCAGTTCTTTCTCTCCTACTCCTATTCTTGAGCTTCTGATCTTCTCAGGCTCTCCTCTCAGAATCCTCCTACCCATAATTCTCCTAATGGAATATGATACAATATCCCCTTACAAAAGAGGGCTCTACTAGCTTATCCTCTCCACCTAACCTCATCTATTACATTGAAGTTTCATAAGTGGCCATCTAGTCTGAATTGAAACTAGCGCCATCAACTTGTTAGCCATTAAAGGCGACCTTAACTTCTACCTGTACAAAGACATGGTTTGGTCTTCACTCGACCTTACAACATGAATCCGTATGTGATTAGATTTCAAATTTAAAAATGGAAGGGTATGTGTCTCTCCCTCTCTGAAATGCGCACTGATGTGATGGAATGCTGGCGCGTTGCTGATGTGAAGCGATGCTTTTGCATCAATGAGTTACTTGAAAGAGAGTTGATTCGAGAAATTTTGAGTCCTTGTTCATTACCATCAATTTTGACACCGAAAAAGAATGGTGAGTGGAAGATGTGTACATATTCATGAGCTATTAATAAAATCACCATTAAGTACAAGTTTCCTTTATCGAGAATGGATGATCTCATGGGTTGTTTGAGTGGTTTTGAGTACTTCACGAAGATTGATTTGAAGAGTGGTTATCATCAAATATGGATAAGGGAAGGTGATAAATGGAAGACAAGGTTTAAGACAAAAGATGGGTTGTTTGAGTGGTTAGTTATGCCCTTGGATTTAACTAATGCACCTAACACGTTCATGAGGCTGATGAACGAAGTTCTGAAACCATTTTTGGGAAAATTTGTTGTCGTATATTTATATGACATTATAATTTTCAGCAGGAGAAAACAAGAACATCTGGAGCACGTGAAGAAGGTGTTACATCGATTGAAAGAGGAGGCATTGCTGATAAATCTGAAGAAGTGTACGTTTTTACAAAAGGAGCTTGTATACTTGGGTTTTGTGGTTTCCAAAGAATGTTTAAAGATGGATCCCGAGAAGGTAAAATAAATATTGGATTGGATGACACCTAAATTCACTTTTGACGTGAGGAGTTTCCATGGACTGGAAAGTTTCTATAGGAAATTCATTCGAAATTTCACTTAGTTTTGTGCGCCTCTTACTGAATTCATGAAGAAAGGGAAATTTCAATGGACAACAACAACAAAAAAGTCATTTGAATATTTGAAAAAAAAGGTGAAAAAACAACCAATATTGGCACTTCAATATTTCAATAAGGTATTTCAAGTAGATTGTGATGCAAGTGGGACAACAATTGGAGAAATTTTGGGCCAAGAAGGTATACCAATATCCTTTTTCAGTGAAAAGTTGAATGAAATGAGGAATAAATACTATTATAACCCTAAATTGCACTATACCTGCTTACCTGGCATCAGGCCCACTCATGCCTCTTCCTAGCCAAAGCCATGCTGAGCAAATTCCTCAAAAAACCACTCAAAACAAGCAACCCGCGCCCTAACTTCTCCCTGGGCGCGGGCATCCGCTTGTTGTCCTTATACTGCACGCAGGTATCCGCAGGCTAACCCAAAACAGCCCGCGGGTACCTCACAAAGCAAAAAATCAGGAAAGTTTCCGCCGGGACACAAGGCTTTTTGTCAGTTAACTAGAACGCCGAGCCATGCATGGCCGAGCGTTCGCCAACAACCCTAGCTCCTTCTAGCCTATAAAAGGAGGGGTAGGGGTACTGTTCAAAAGAGGGGAAAATCATAGCAAAGAAACTCTGCCAAATTGCCAAGCCAGTTTTGTCCCAACCCTTTAGCCTTGCCTCAAGCTTT
>ML836011.1:0-19821 GCA_009831015.1 Picea engelmannii
TTTTTTATTTTGCATCAAGTACACGTATATGATTATATTATTATTATTGTAACGATTTCAACCTTTTTTTAATTTCCCCTTAAGAATCATCATTTTTTTATTATCCACAAATGACGGATGGCTCATCACTATTATTCAAGGCAAACCACATCACTTGAAATGACTTATTGGTGACCCGTTAATGGTCCTTAAGGGGGACTTTCATGTCTCTACATGTCTTGGGCCAATAACTTATTTCCTTATGTTCCATTGGTGGTCTTTTCTCTTCTCTAACTTTACATCACATTATGAGGGAATTGGTTAGGTCATTGACATGTTGATAGGAATGTAAATGAATAAGATTCAACAATCCCTTCTACATTCAATGCCTACAAATTTTTAAAACTAGGGTTAATTGGGGTCAATTAAAGAAAACTATAGATGGATAAGGATTGATATATCCTTCCTTGCATACTTGTAGATGAAGAAGGGTTGTCCAACCCTTCTTAATGTTACATATATATGGAGAAGAGTTGGTCTAACCTTCTAGGATTGCTAGAAAGTATTGCAATGGATATGATAATCAAAAAGTGTCAGTGGATCATTTCTCCATATACCACTAAAGAAGTTAAGTAAATGGATATTTTGGAATTATGGATAAAATTGAAATATAATATGACAAAGAGAAGGGTCATCCAATCATTCCTTAAGATTCCACTAGTAAAGATTAATCTAGTTATATTCCATTGCAACCATAGGAACAATTGAATCTAAAATTAACATCATGAAATTAATACATATGGGATGGAGAAGGGCCATTCAATCCTTCTCCTTTCCACTTTACATCATGTTAAATAAGATAATTAATTACATGATTGGCATGTTGATATGAATCTAAATCAAGATGGATCATCCAACACTTCTACATTACTTCCTAAAAAATCCAAACTATAAATGGAGAAGGGTCAACCAACCCTTCTCTACAATACTTGCATATTGAACCAACTCCAACACTAAAATAAATTTACATAAATGAATCCCATCTGCAAAAAATATTAAGGAAAAATTCTTTGTTGGGCATAAGGAATTTGGTGAACAAGTTATTTCACCCAAGAGAATCTACCCCTCCCCCCAATCGTATTTTGGATGGATTTAGTTGTGGTCCTCATATATTTGAGATATCTCATGTATGGACCATATGTAACACCCTTGTTTCCCCCAGTTTGTAAATATAACTATATCGGCCAAGAGACTATGGAAAACTCGATATGTGTGAATGTTGACTTGATGAACCTTTGTATGAAAGGTCAATGAATGTATTGTGTGTCATTAATAGAAAATGGATAAGTGTTGCATGACTGATGAAGGAGGGGTTTTCCAAGAGAGACCACATATGCTATGAAAGAGATGGTGAGGGGAACCAGGAATGGTTGAGATAAACCCCACCAAACCAGTACTTTGCTGGATTTAATTGCTTAGGACCAGAATAGTCCTCTGACCCAGGAATGAATTACCAGTCAGGTTGGTAGGTGGGAAGACCTCCTCAAGAGTTAATGAGAGGATGGGCAGGGCGCCCATCTGTAAGGCTTTCAGACCTAACCACGGACCAGGGAATTCAAGCCACACACAATCTTGTTGAGGAAGGAAAGAAAGGAAGGTGGGGTGGGTAGAGGAAGACCTATGAAGAGTGCAGAGACAAGAGATTGAGGTCTCGGGTTCGAGGATAAATGTGAAAAAGAGTGTGTTCTAGTCGCAGGAAATAGAGATTGACTCAGGAGAAGGAGAGTAACCTTCATCCCTATCTATGACTGAGTTGGGAGGAGGAGAGTAACCTTCATCCCTATCTATTTCTGTGTCGGGAGAAGGAGAGTAACCTTCGTCCTTAACTTTCGTTGAGGTGGAAGAAAATATTCAATCTCAAAGCATCGTGGTCCAGCTCAAGGGTGGCCAGTTGTAAATCCATTAGGAGTGACTGAGCCTATGGTTGGGTGGAAATGAGCACCCCTTTCAGCATTCGCATCACGTCTTCTGGCTCTGATAAGTGTTTTCATACTTTGTGTATTGAACTGAAATAATGGATGAATGCATGGGTTTGTATATATGTGTATCTATCAATGGTTTCTGTGTTGATTGGTCAAGTTATGTGTATGCATTTACCTCCTTGTGGAATTATGCTTCTGATTGGCTGTCTATATGCCCCGTTTAGCCTCTGAGACGTCTTGGGACGTAAACCTATAGGGAGGTTTGGATAGGAATCATTACATCAATCTGACCTTGTCGGTATGGAGAGGATATCTCCTTCAGACTCCTTGTTGCACAATCGGGACACCATGCCCAAGTCCTTAGCAATTCGTGATGAGGAAGATGTGTTTAACTCATGAGAGTTTAGAAGGGACCATGTGACCAACACCCAAGAACCTTGTGCTAATCCTAAGGGAGCTAAGTCCCTCTGGTTTCGAAACTTCGTAAGTCCGAGACTTCGGAGTATTGTCAGCCCAAATAGTCACAAACAGACTGAAGGTGACCGAGAGTCGTGGTTTCCTGTAAGGTCGACTGGCATTGAAGGGTTTCCCTAGTGGTTAGGTGAACCTATCTCACCATCTAAACCGGGATCCAACTCCCCATCGTGAAGTAGCGCGAGCCACCGATCGAGAATGTTCATAGGTCCCCTTAGTTGTTGGATCTACAACGAGAATACTTCGACAAAGTTCTACTTTGGGAGAATAGAGATGCTATAGCATCAAACTCCTTGAATGCTGAAGTTGTGAAGTAAAGGAAAGTCGTATATTTGGGGAATATCGTCAGGAACCCCGCCTACCATCCGATCATTCAGGAGGATGGACCCACACACGGTACTTCGGCGAAGTCTTGCTTCAAGAGAATGGAGTGGCAATGAAGCCAATACTCCCGAAGGCTGGAGCCACAAAGTGACCAGGACTGTTGATCTAGGGATCCTTTGGGTTCTTTCCTAGTCATTTGATCTATGATGAGGTTAGTGCAGCGTTGACCACTTCAGGAGAATGGAGTGGCAGTGAAGCCAAAACTCCCAAAGGTTGGAGTTGTGAAGTAACGTAGACCGTGGATCTAACTAAGGATCCTTCAGGACCCCTCTCAGTCATCGATACACGGGGGACGCATGGCGCTAGATCCTTTAGTCCGAAGACTTGGTACTATGGGGGAATTGAGGCGTGGTGTTTCGATAAGCTCCGAAGCCTGAAGTAATGAGAGTTGTTGATCTAAGGGCTCTTTGGGACTTATCCTGACCGTCAGATCTAGACTGTGGTCAGCCCGACGCTGACCAACTCTGGGAGAAAGCAGAAGTATGCATCGCAAAACCCCTGAATGCAGAAGTTACGAAGTGACAGAGGTCGTTGATCCGAGGGTTACGTGTACGTACCTTAGCCATGTGATTGGAGGGCATGAAATATGATCATTCTGGAGTGACATGGTGCAATGATGTCATCCATGGTGACGTGGACCCAAGTTTGGCATGCCACATGTCACTTGGATTCGTGTGTATCACATACCCTATAGACCGATTGGAACGTGACATGTGTCATCCCTGATGAGGGCACATGTCACCCCTGACCCTTCTACGTGTCAGCCTCAGGTAGGTGCCCACCTAGCCAAAGTGGTTGGCGAAGTGACCAGAACTCCAGGAGTCTGAGACTTCGAACTCCGGAGGAATTGGGGTATAGTATTGTAGAGAGTCTAAAAGGGAGAAGTGTCATAGTCCATCCTAGCTGTTGACGCCGGGAGACACTTGGCACCAGATCATGTACTCCGGAGGAGAGCCACTACGTAGGATTTGAAGCTTGGTGCTTCGAAAATCCCCGAAGCTCTGAAGCACCGAAATAGGTGCCTATTGTCTTGGCGTCTGGTCATAGCTCGCAATCATATGTGATTGTAGCCGGACGGAAGAGGCTAGGCCGATAATTCAAATCAGAAGGCCAAACGTCGAATTCCCCCTTTAGCCTGTGAGTCCAAAGGTGTTGGAGTCCATCCTCGGACATTCATGCTCTCTTTCATGCTCCATTCACAGACATTATTGTAAAAAGGAAGAAAAACCAATAATACATATTAGTATATACTTGTCTAAAATAATAAACATATAAATATTAAATAAGTGATTCAATCAAGAATAACATACCCAACCATGAGCAAGAATAACATACCCAACCGGAGTTCCATGGATTAATATTATTGCTCTATTTTGATTCTACTCTCCATATTAAGCCATTCTTCCAAAAGCATAAATCTTTAATTTTATGTTATGGTTTAGATGTTCTCATAATATAATCAAATGCTCTTTCAAAAATGCCTACATTAATGTGAACTAAGTACGATCGTATACAAAATATTTTTAAAGAGAAAATCTGGTGTGTGGTTGGTAAGCAATTAGTGTTTAGAGTTAGATAATACCCCAATAATGAAATCACTTGGATGTATGCAAAAAACACAAATCTTGATTCTTCCAAGAAGATAAATCTTTCCTCTTTCTGTTCTGAAATAGATGTTCTCATATAATCAATACAAAGTTAGATAATACGCCAAGAATGATATCACTTGGATATATGCAGAAAACACAAATATGGATTCTTCCAAGAAGATAAATCTTTCCTCTTTCTATTCTGAAATAGATGTTCTCATATAATCAATTTCATGCACCGTGATTTAAACATAAGATCATGTACAACATATTTTAAAAATCTAGGAGTGTTGGTTGGTGGTTAGTAAGCAACAACGTAAGAGTTTGAAAATACTACAATCATGTACAACATATTTATAAATCTAGGAATGTTGATTGGTGGTTAGTAAGCAACAAGTTAAGAGATAGACAATACCCTAAGAAGAAATTCACTTTGTTGTATGCAGAAAACATAAATCTCCATATTACGCCATTCTTCCAAGAAGATAAATCTTTCCTTTTTCGGTTGTGGGATAGATGTCCTCATATGATCAAATGCTCTTTCAAAAATTCTTGCATCATGGTCTAAACATAAGTAAGATCATGTATCTAACATATTTTTAGTATATTTTTAAATCTAGAAAAGTTAATTCGTGGTTGGAAAGCAGTTAGTGAAGAGTTCAAGACAATACTCAAATAAATAAAGGGTGGTTTAAACATTCCTCATTCTTTTTAAATCTAGAAAATTTAGTTTGTGGTTGGTAAGCAATTAGTGAAGAGTTCAAAACAATACTCAAAAAAATAAGGGATGGTTGAACCTTCCCCATTCTTTCCCAAAATATATACCATTTTAAATGATGGTAAATTTATATAGGGCCTGGTTGACTAACCCTTCCATGAATAGAAAATGCTTAACTAAAATATTATACGAGGAATATTTGATCAACCAAAACTTCAATTATGCTACAAGTGTATTTCAACTACAAATAAGCCATCGTTTTAGAAATAATGTTGAACTCTTTTTGCAAAAGAAATGTAGGAAAAGGATATTGAATTTATTTGATCAACCAAAACTTCAGTTTTGCTACAAGTTTATTTCAACTACGAATAAGCCATGGTTTTAAAAATAATGTTGAACTCTTTTTGCAAAAGAAATGTAGGCAAAGGATATTGAATTTTTTCTACACATCTTTCAAAAGGAAAGAAAAATGGGATCTAAAAAGTTGTTCTGCACATCTTTCAAAAGGAAAAAAAATAGATCTGGCAAATGCATTAAGGATAGTACAAGTAGTTATGTCTAAATCCCAAGTATATATTATTATAAACCATTGACATGGACGAAAGAAATACAAGGCAACTGCATCATGTGCATATCTATAATGTAACCCATAAAATTTTAAAAAAAGTAGAAAAATAAATTTAAGCATTCATGTTTATATAATTAAGTCCTCATAAAAACACACTAAAAATTACAAATTCAATGTACATATACATGACCTATGCATCAGTATGTATGGATGCATCCTTCTCTGATATGGACGTGTCCTTCTCAGGCACTCTATCTAACACTCTCTTCTCCAAGTTGGCCTATAACACATTTGAAATTTGCATATGTCCATTAAGGCATCTACTTACATAAATAACATTTTTAAATAATTTTTTATGAGTTAAAATTAAATGATTGACACTTGAAATCATAGTTTTAAACTTCAAAAAATGCAATACCTGTGAAGTTCCAACCTCAATATCGCCCCCCTCTTGAAATGCCCCTAACATTTGCGATGACAACTGAGATAAACCTATAAATGTGTTGGGAGATGGAAAGGGAATCTGTGAACAAAGCAACTTTGAATTTTAGAGAAATGTGTTCACATTAATGGAGAGATATACATTTGTTGGATTGATTCTTCAACAAGGTGTGGAAACTATACAACTAAAGTGTAGATATGGATATTTTTAAAAACATACCTTAATCATTGCATCGAAATTTAAAGGTGATGAATCAAGTCCCCTATTGAATGAGGAATCATTTAACATTTGACCAAATTGCAATTAATGAACATGTAACACATCAATTATTTCTAACAATTCAATGATATGTATCTAGATCTAATAATAAGAAAACTATCCCTGAATGCATGAAAAAATTACAACTTAAAACACATATCATTCCAATGCTTGTTTACTCATGCATAATTAACTCTTTCCATCCACTATGACAAAAAATTTCACAAGCCTGTAACTCTTCTACACTCATGGAATCTATCTTCTCATTTGTCATGTCAACATAACTCCCCCGAGTAATAGATTGCGCCCTTTTTCGGTTCAAAACAACGTCAATACCATACAAAACGAATTCTAAATTATCTCCAATTGCATTCATCGACTCCTTACCAACTTGTGATGTGGCTTACATCTCTACATGTGAAGCAAATGCCCCTGTTGGGAGAGATACCAAAGGTGGTGGAGGCCTCGACAATGATGCATATCGATATGCCCATTTTCAATTTTATGTTTGACCTTTACCAACCCCATAATATCGAGATGGTAGGCTGGTATAATCGGGGTGCATGCCCAAAAACAACTATGCATAGAAAATTCTAGCAAAGTAAATTGGTACCTCATCATTCCATGACAACCTCCCATATGTTGCCAAGAGTCTGTTATAGAGATGTCCTGCAATGTTTGGGTGCTTAAAATATTGCACCTTCAACATCGATCTCTTTGGACCTTCCTTGAAATTAAACATTGAAATTGCCTCCTCTTTTGAAACTTTATTTTGTACTACTTCCCATTTATCAGGGCCCATCACCTCTGACTTCTGTCTCCTCATCAAATCTATGAAGGTATCATACGTTGGCCTAAGTTCTAACATACATTAATAATTTTTTGCAAAGAATGAAAAACAATCTCCAAGCTTTACTTTCTCTCTACAGAGAGAGCCATATGCCTAAGATCATTCTCTAGCTTAGCATGATGGGATGAGCATCGTTGGAGCATCATTGCTTCAACATTTCCTTTCCAAGGAATCTCTTCACCAACATCTTAGGGATAGGTGGTCGTAGGGGTGTAATCTTCATGTTATTGATAGTGTTTCCTTGATCCACCTTCACCCTCTACATGAACATTGGACTTTGCCTGTTTTTCACTCTCTCTTTCATTATCGGCCCCTTGATAAAACTGATCCTCTACACAAAGAAACAATTGAAAATATTCACAACATTGAACAAAAACACATAAAAAACATATAAAAAATAGACACAAAAAAATAAAAAATAAAAATAGAAGAAATTTGCCAAACATATGTTCTTAATGTGATGGGGTCTCTACATTCTCCAAAGTGGGGGTATTTATGTTCAATATATTTAAATAGATTGAATCCCAAAATGTGTCTCGAGCACTCTATCTCAATGCTCTATTGATTGAATCACCTGATAATCTCCTCCTTCCACTAGACTGCCTCCTGTCACTAGTTGCCCCTACTTGACTACGATACCTTGCTAAAATAGGGCTCTCTAATGACCTAGGTGTCTATGTCAGACTAGGGGTCCCTCTTATTCCTTCATTCAATAGCCTTGAGTGTTTGTGAGGCGGATTTGGAGACTCACGTCCCAACGACTCACCTCGATCCATCCTTGCAAAATCCAAGAAAATGAAAACATAAGGTATAAACAAGTTCAAGGCATAGACATATATTAAAGAAAGTTACAAATAAATTTGTGAGTTTATTCTCACAAGTATGGGGTGGCCTAAACCAAAGAACAACTTCAAGGCACAGGCTTATATTGAAGAAAACAACAAATAAACAAAAACATAAGTTATAAAGTAACTTCAAGGCATAAAAGTATAAATCAAAGAAAACAACAAGTAATCGAAAAAATACTTTATATATTTTTAAAAACTTGAAAGCATAGGCATATTTTGAAGAAACTGACATCGAAATTTTTTTATTGTATTCTGATAAGTATTGGGTGGATTGAATGAGACAACTTAAAGGCATAGGCATATATTATCAACTAACTAATATGCTCAAAGTGAAGCCAAAAACCCAACAAATGTGGGGCCAATAATATTTTGCGTTAGGAAGGAGAAAAAAGACATATTCAAGTCATATAATTTGTTCTTAAATGAGCAAAAAAAAATTAAATACTACAATACCTCCTCTCCCCAAACTCTTCATCTACGTCTACAAGCCTAACCTAACCCAAGTTATTATTACAACTACAATGTACATGGTCTCAAATTTGTTAACTAAAAATTGACACTCTATTAATTTGTGTGAATGTAAACTGAAGGTGTACAAACATAACCCAACCCAAGTTATTATTACAACTCTCCTTGACTAAATTCTTAATAACATTATAGAAATCAAAATTTTCATGTAAACAAACAATAACACTAAAAACTATGTAGGTGATATAAAATCATAAATAATAATAAAATTCAACGTTACAACATACAATTAAAAGCACAAACATCAATAAATTAAAAATTATTTAGATGATATAAAATCATAAATAATAATAAAATTCAACGTTCCAACATACGCACAAACATCAATAAATTATAATCAATGGAACATGTTTGTTTAAGCAGGGAATCATCATTATCTTTAAACCCTAACTAGAATTAGCTTTAACACGATAAGTCCCAAAGGTTTTTTCACTCATTGTTTTTGGAAGACTTCTCTTTCTTAAAAATAAGAAAATCAAATTACAAAAAACTTATTAAATATAAGTAAAATAAAAACGTTCACTCCTCTTATAAACAACCAAACCAACTCTATATCATGACCTCTATCAAATCGTTAAAACAAATCATTAAAGAACATGCTTCATTCTATTAATATGAATATATCCTTAATACGAAGAACATGCACATGCACTTAAATTTTTAATTAAAAGGTCTTAAAATTTTGATGAAAAATAATTGGAGAACATATCATTTTCAAAGAAATATGTTATCGGTTCAAGGTTTACAGGTATCTTGTAAGAGTGTAAGTCTTTCTTCTTACAGATCACCAATAGGTTATTTAAGGTGGTGTGGTTTTTCTTGAATAATGGTGATGAGTAAATCTACATACACAGATAACAATTGATGATAACTATTCTCATTGTAATGGTGATAACTATTCTCATTGTAAATTAACAACTAAGTTACAATAGATTTTGTCATCTTTAAAAAAAAATCACATTTTGTGTTTACTTAGATTTAAAGTTAAATATTTAAAATAAGTGTATATACCATTATTTACTTATTAAATTCTTTATAAAAAATTATATTTTAATTTAGTTATTTTACAAGAATTGAAAAAGAATGGTATTTTCTTGAGCATGTTTTCCTATTTTTCCCATACCAACATATAACTTTATTACACATTGTTGAAGCTCCGAGCATTACAAACTACTTTATGTCATTAGGTAAAGTTTGTTGGATTAATTCCCTTTCTAAGTTTAAACTATTTGAGTCATGTCTTTGCTTTCCCTTTTTAAAGGAGATATCATTAAAGGAAACCAAAGCAAGGGCCATTGCATCCCAACTCATAATCGTATGTTGTCTTGAACACAACTCTTAGTAAATGAGACAAGAGCATTTGTCAAATGTACAAACGTATTTTTCTTTGGATCTACCTAGGTTAATAATCTTTGCTTTGCCTTTCCACCAAAAAGACTTACTATTTTTCCACTTAGAAAATTGTGAAACTGTAATATTTGGACAAAAGACAATTATATACCCATAAAATATAAAAAAAATGTATTTTATAATTTAACAATTATGTCTAAATTTTTAATAAATAAAAAATTGTAAAGGTGGTAAAACTTATCATAGCTTGGTTGTTAACTAGCAGTGAGGATGAACATTACTCACTATTATCAGTGAATGGGGGTTGACTCATCACCGTTATTTAAGAAAAACCATGCCACTTAAAATGGATAAATCTAAACATTCTACTTTTTGGACTTTTTCTGGCAATCATCACCAGAATCTGACTAAGCTAAGATTGCAATTTTCAATTTCTGAAATTGCATTTTTTAATGCATAAATGGATTCAACACCCCGAAAAACCTCTATTACACCTACATTATGTAATATCAACCATTGATATATGCAATTCCAACAATTCTTCTGAATTTTTGGCCGACTTTTAGACAAAGTTTGTCGGAAAAAAGTGACCAAAAAATGTTTAAAATTTTTCATATTTAGACTACACAACCTGAAATAACCTACTAGTAGTTTGTAAGGGGGCATTCTTTCACTTTTGCAAAATGCCTCTAGATCTTGTGATGTTGACCTATGTCCTCACATTTAAGGAACATGAACTCTTAACAAATGAGAAACAATTTTAGATCTTACTTCATGACCAACCTCTAATATAAATTGATAACCTTTATATATATATATATATATATATCCATTGGATGTAGCTTGGGTGGTTGGGAGGAATAGTTGTTACCTCCCCACCCAGGTTTAATTCCTTGTAAATGACATGTGATGCCCTTAATGGGTCTATAAGATACTCTTGTTGTTGAATATGTTGCTCATGTTGTTGAGCAATCATTATCCTTCCAATCTTGACCTATCCATGTTCTCTCGCGGATTTTGAGGAGGTTTTCCATGGACATAGCGAGCTATTGGTCTTCGATGTCATGAACCACATGTAATATATATATATATATATATATATATATATATATATATACACATACAAAATTTGAAAAACTTGTTATTATCCTTGTCCAAAATAACTTTTAGGACTATCAACAACTTGTTATCACGGGGGCTTCGCCCGATTGACCAATATCTTATCACGTTCATTCATAAAGTGGGTTTTTTAATTGTGAAAAATAAGGTCAATATATTTTAGGTATTGGGGGGATGTGGGGCCTCAAGTGGTTTATAGGTATTGGGGGGATGTGGGGTCTCAAGTGGTTTATAGGTATTGGGTGGTATAAAAAGGTGTATCTAGTTAAAATAGGGGTTTCTTTTATTGGAAACATGTATCAGGGGGTTCAACAAAAGGATTTTGGGAGATATTTATCAATATCTAGTGAAATTAGGGGTATTCTTTAATATCCCATGAACACAGGCACTATGTCACAGGTTCACTAACTGAAGACCACGTGCTTGTTATCAATATCATCCAAAATAATTGTTACAACTTTCAAATACGTGTCTGAAGCTTTCAACTTCATGTCTACCATGATGACAACATTGTCCTCACTTGTATTCAACACGCTTCCAAATTTCCATCCCTCTACAAAAGGTTGAAGATACTTCACATGGAGTGCTCATGCATAGAAAATTGCATCCATGTGGAAAGGTTCCATTTCCGTAGATTAAACCGTGTGGAGTTTATCATCATCAATTTCCTTTGAATTTATTATCATCAATTGTCTAAGTGCATCTCTACATGATTACATTGGGGGGAAAAGAGAAAACGTGAAGCTTAAACATGGTCCAATCGCATGTCCTTGGTTGGAGTAGAAGATACATTGTATGAAAAGAGACAACACAAATATTTACTGTAAGGTGGGATAGGTATGGGGTACTTCTGCGGGCATGGATTTGGTAAATTTACATCTCCAAAGATTCTAATTCAAATCCTCCATGTGGTGTTGACATTGAGTTGGAAAGTGGAATTGAGAAGTGGTTTAGAAAATGACTTGTAAATGTAGGAAGGTTCCACTGAGCATGGAATAATGGGCGTTGTATTCATTTGGGGGTTACTGTTGTGGCATATTTTGATAGGCGACTTGGAAAGCGTCCACCAGGAGGCATTACTAGTAGAAGCGATAGGTGATTACTGGTGATTTAAAGAATTGGCTTATTCAAAGGATTAGAATAAACACCACGAGGATACTTTTGGTGGCTTAGTTCATTATATGTATCCTCTATAATCATTGCTCTTTGCCTCAAAGTGTGATGGCTTGTAATATTTGCAACAATCTCTAAAAAAAATTACCATAAGTATTACTCTATTGTATATAATGTTGGGGGAGTTGCAAATTCACTTGGATCATACCTTCTCTCTATGAAGGTCGTCGGATATCTTTATGAAAAAAGAAGTAAGAATGCAACATACCCATTGAGTCATGCATGGATTAGATGCCTCTTGTCAGCATCCCAACAATCAATTGACATGTGGTGAATCCTACCATGTAGAGTCCATTATCTCCCCTATGAATGAACCAGGCATAAGATCAATTTCCTCATGTATACACATTGTCTCCCCCACAAATGAACCAAACATAAGATCAACTCCCTCATGTATATGCATTATTTTCTTGGAGATGGTAGAAATTTGATTGCATCTTATTGGAGGGGTTAGCTACGTCAAATCTGATTGGATTGAAAACTTAGATTAGATCAAATCTTGAATCTTATTGGAAGTAGTAGTGAAATATTATCTCATTGGATTTGAAACAAATCATTGTGATGAAAAGTTGAAAGAGATATGGCATTTTTAAGTGTAGAGAGAGAGGGTAGTTTTCAATTCATTCTAGACAACTATGCACCCAATGTATGTGAGCTTCCATTCCAGATCTACAACAACAATAGCCAATGGTTATAATATGGGGTTAGATCTTTCAAACCAACGAATCTTGAGTGACCGCTAAGAAGAAACCTTTCAACGGTTTTTGCATAGGAAAACCATCCACTATAAAAACACGCAAGTTGTTGTCATTCTTTCGTTACCACAATAACCAATAGCAACCATTGAGATAATCTCCCATGGGAATGAAACGCTATGATTGCAAAGGTGTGTTTGTTTTAAAAAGGATTTTTAAAAACTAATTTATGGTTTTCAATGTTTTTGAGAAAGAGTTATCCTTTTATATTCGTTACAAATTAAAGTTAGTGATTGTTACCCTATCTTATATTATTTATGCATGTTGGTCATTTTACCAACCTTCAATATGTCCTCTCTCCTCAATTTTAAGATGTTGAATCTTAGAAACCACATGAGAAAATAAAGGGAAGTGTGAGATATGTATATTTCACCTAGTTTGGACAGTGTTGTAGACAATTAGTGCTAGGAATCAAGATGCATTGATTTACATATTTTAAGCAAGCTTTGTGAACCATCAAACATGGATTTAAGGAGAAGTAGTGGTCAAATTTTAGATTTTGAAAAGTTATTTAATAAGTTTCACATACATATTTAGCATTTTCCATAGCTTTCAAAATGGAGTCTAGGATCACATATTCTATGCCCTCTAGTGAGAGAATTAGGATCATATGTGAAAGACATAAATCATGTAAGACAACACAAATTTATATGTTCAATATAGTTTTCTGCAATTATTTAAGGGAGAGATTCTTTTAAGGGGGTGGTCATATATAAGCCTTTGTCATATTTATGCCTCTTATGGAAATATGCCACCTTGATCCACTTGTCCTATGTGTCAAATGCTCATCCACTTTTCCTCTGAGCCTAGCCAGTTGTTGGCCCTCTCAATGTCGTTGTACTTGCCAACATTATAGTACTAAAGGTCGGCGTAATTGTTTGAGTCTCCCCACTACTTCGAGAAGCAACAAGGGGAATCGTGTGAGGGATATGATGCTTACATTATCTCGGTCTCTATGTATAGCAACTTTTGGGGTTATGATCCATATACCTACAAATCGCATTGTAAGGTCTATGGATTCTTTAATTGGCCCTAACGCCAAAAAAAATCGACTCTATCATGGAACCCTTGGAGAGCCTGTCAATTGGTTCTTCACAAGGAAAATCCATGGTGATTGTGGGATGGAAGGTGCATGTTGCACTAGCTTTAGTACAAGTGAATTATAGAGGTCATTACGTCATAACGAAACTCACACTGACAATGGGAATGAATTGATCTGGATTTTATGAGCATAACGAAATGAATACAAATTACTGAAATATGCTTAACACAGAATAACAGAGATACAGTAAAACTGGTTTTCTATTCAATAAGGAAATAAGTTGAAACTGTAAAATGCAGCGGAAAACAAGCTTGTTGGAATGGTGGCGGCTTATCTCTGAGAAGAGATGTGACGATGCGCTCATTCGAAAGAAGATGATTACAATGAGGCTCTTAAGTCCTTATTACAATAAACAGGAATGTCAAAATCCCTAGACATCCAAAAACTTAACCCTAGGAGATGAAGCACCAAAAGTCATGTGGGCCCCGTTTGGGTAAGTTAGTACATGAACTTCCCGGGGTTGTAACTTTTGCATACGATCTCCATTTTAGGTGCACGATAGCCCGTTGGAAATGTCTATCCGAGGATTACACATTCTACTACAATCTATCAAAAGGTATTTTCGACTATGGCAAGCCCTAAAAACGTTGTTTAGGGCCTCATAACGACCTCGCAAGTCAGGGACCTGAAAACTAGGAAAAAAATTGTCAAACTAGAAAACTATCCAAATGAACCAGTTGGAATAGGTGGGAGGCCACCAACATTCATATGGATCAATCCTCCCCCCTTAGGAAGCAATGGTCTCCATTGCATTGAGTTCCCCCATCAGATGAGGAAATTTCTGTTGAATTTGGCCCCAGGTGAGCCACTTGCCTTGTCGTAGGAGCTGCCTTGCTTTGACAACTCGATAAAGTTGGATCCTTTGTTGTTGAGTGCCCTTGATATGTGTGTCCACAATCTGATCACCAGATTCTTGTTTCATGCATTCAGGGTTGAGCTATGTTGGTGTCAATTGCTCTACTATCTCTAAGGTGTCCAATAATGGTGGGAAATATGGCCAAAAGAGAGCCATGTTGAAGACTGGGTGCAAACCAAGGAAAGTGGGAATGTTGAGCGCAAAAGAATTGTCACCCACAACCTTGGTGATGGTGTATGGCCCATATGGGAGTGGGCGAAGCTTCCGATGGGGCCCTGTAACGCGTTCTTTCTACAAGCGCAACCAAACTTTGTCACCCACCTGAAACTTATGTGGCACCCGGTGTTGATCATGGCGTTGCTTGTACTTGGCATTGGACTTCTATAAAATATCATGAACCTGTTAGTAGATGTGATGGATCCTCTCAATGAATTGGGTGGCTTTGTCAGCTTCTGGTGGAGCAGGAGATGAGTCAAACGAGGTGTTCGTCAAGGGTAGTGCAACATCCATGGGGCCCAATGGTTGGAATCCCAACCCCACCTGAAAGGGGTTGTGGCCAGTTGAGCTATGCAGGGCTCAGTTGTAGCTATGTTGGACATAGGGAAGACTCTCATCCCATGTGCATGGGTGCTTGGAATTTTACATGCGTAAGATATGTACGATCATCTGATTGACGACCTCATTTTGGTCATCTGTCTGGGGGTGGAAGGTAGTGGATTTGGTGAACTTGGTATCCAATAGTGACCAGAGGCTTGACCAGAATGTGTTGAGGAACCGACTGTCCCAATCTGAGACAATGGTTTGTGGGATCCCAAAGTGTACCCAGACACGTTCAAAGAAGAGCTTGGCAGTGGCCTCTGATTTGATGTTATTCTTGCAGGCGGCCAAAATCGCCATCTTGGAAAAGCGATCAACAACCACAAAAACATAGTCATTTCCCCTCTTGGTGGACGGGAGGCCTGACATGTAGTCCATTGATATGGATTCCCATGGCTTGTTAGGAGTAGCAAGAGAGGTTGTATAGGCCCTGTTTCTTAGTGGTCGGTTTGGCAATAGCGCAGGCGGTGCAAGACCCGATATACTTGTTGACATCCTGTCGAAGTTTCAGCCAATAGAAATGTTTTTGCAGCACTTCCACTGTCTTTTCGATGCCAAAGTGTCTTTTCACCTGGCTGTAGTGAGCTTCCCAAATCATCTTCATGCGCTCGCTTGATGGAACGCATAGATGACCAAGACAACACAACAACCTATCCTGAATATGGAAATTAGCGACCATTGAGTTTGCTCCCAACATTTGGTAGGTGGTGGAGAAGTCAAGGTCTGTCTCATAGAGGTGGGGCCATCCAGAGGTCTCATGGCCGCAAGAGTCTAGCATCGTGGTGAGTGTCGCAACCGGAGGTCGGTTGAGGGAATCAGCAACTCGATTGGTACTTCCTATTCTATACTTGATGTTGAGGTGGAATTGTTGTAAGTATGTGGAACACTTCTAATGGCGATCATTCTGCAATTTGTCTTGGGTTTGCATGAACTGTAATGGCTTGTGATCAGTGTGGATGACTATCTCCTTCGCCATAATGTAATGTCTCCACTGGTGGCAGGCTTGCACAATGGAGTACATTTCTTTGTCGTGAGTAGGGTACTTACGGACAACATCTGATAGTGTCTCACTATGATACACCATAGGGTGGCCATGTTGAATGAGAACGGTGCCCACAGCATAGTCTAAAGCATCTGTCTCGATCTCAAAGGGATGATGCAGGTCCGGTAATGAAAGTACTAGGGATGAGCAAAAACACTACTTCAAGTCATCAAAGGCTTTTTGTTGGGACATGCCCCACACAAATTTTTCCTTACCGCCACCCCTGGTTACTTGGTTGAGGGACCATGTGATATGAGAGAATCCCAACATGAACCTGCGATAGAAATTGGTGAGGCCCAAGAAGCTCTGAATCTCAGTGAATGTGGTTGGGGTTGGCCATTCATAGATGACCTGGATCTTGGCTGGATCCACATGCACACCATGTTGATCAACAGTGTAGCCTAAATAATGGACCATGTCCATGCCGAAGGATCATTTTTCCAAGTTTGCATATAGTTTGTGTTGCCGCGGGGTGTGCAGAACCCGATGAATATGCTGCAAGTGTTCCACCCAAGTCTTATTGTAGATGAGGATGTCATCTAGATACACCACTACAAAAGCACTGGTGAAAGGTCGTAGGATATCGTCCATCATCCTCATAAAATTTGTTAAAGCATTTGTCAAACTAAAGGGCATGACCAACCATTAAAAAAGACCTTCTTTTGACTTAAAGGTGGTCTTCCATACATCTGTTTGTTCTATTGGGACCTGGTGGTAGCGAGAATTCAGATCAATCTTACTGAAGTATTTTTCCCCCATGAGTTGATCAAGGAGGTCATCGATTCGGGGATTCAGGTATCATCTTTCTTCTGCACCAGTACGATTAGGCTCCCACAAGGTGATGAGTTGGGACGGATGTGCCCCTTGTGGAGCAGTTCTTGGATTTGCCTCTTGATCTCCTTGTTTTCTAACAAAGAGCGGCAGTAGACCAGCCCATTGGGTAGCAGTGCTCTTAGGGTCAGATCGATGGGATGCTTGACCTAGCAGTGCATAGGTACCCCGGTAGGAGAGGAGAAGATATTTTAGTATTCTTCCACGACCTTATCCACTTGCTTTTGTTGTGTGGAGAGATTGGTCGTGGAGGCCCTGGATGTGGCTATGATCTTTTGCTTACTCTGAGAGTGAATCACAAAGAAGACAAATTTCTCAGTCTGAGAGATGAACTTCCTACATTGCTTGGCAAGGATCAAGGAAATATCACTAGGAGGAACTACTTCAGATATCTTGTACAATTTCCTATTCAAGGTAATAATAACACTACGAGGCCTAGACTCATATACAACATGATG
Organism: Picea engelmannii; assembly: GCA_009831015.1. Lineage (NCBI taxonomy): Eukaryota > Viridiplantae > Streptophyta > Pinopsida > Pinales > Pinaceae > Picea > Picea engelmannii. The sequence goes on from ML836011.1 coordinate 17,904, forward strand.
TTTCCATAAATAAGGTTGGCTCAAAAGAACATTACAAACTTCGAGAGGAGCAACACCACACAATACCTCATCTTTGAAGGGCTTGATGTCGTATGACAATCAACACTATTGGTTGACGCGAAGATCGCTTCCTTGGCGGAGCCATCCAATGGTGTAGGGTTGTGGGTGCGGCATTGTCGGCAGGGTCAGCCGCTTGACGACCTCTGTTGAGATGAGGTTCTTCGGGCTACCGCTATCAACGATGAAATGTAGTGGGATTCCTTTTACCCAAATCTGCGAATGGAAAAGGCGCTCACCTTATTATGGCTCGTCTGGTTCACCAAGCTGGAGCTTGGTGGTAGCAACAATGGCACTGGGTTCCATGTCAATGATCTGTCTTCCCCTTTCTGGTTCTGACTCAGATTCAGAACCCACCTCTGATTCATAGGATTTCACTTCAGCCACCAACAACTGCTTTGAGAGGCAATTGGCAGTGTTATGCCAAGGAGTGAGAACCCACCTTTGGTTCATAGGCTTTCACTTCGGCCACCAATGACATATTTGAGTGGCAATCGACAATTTCATGCCAAGGGCTCTTATGGAAGTTGCATCACTTCCCAATATCCTTCTTTGTCTTTCTGGTGTCCTTATTTGCTTGCGGCTTTGATTGATTGTCCTGATACTTTCCATCTTTTATATGTCCTTTGTTCTGTAGGTTGGGGCCGCCCTTTCCTGGTTTTTGCTGCGAGGGGTTCCCAGGCCCAAATTGTCGTGTCTTTTGTTTGAGCTTCTGCTCGATTTTGACGACATATCGATAGGTCGCGCCCAAGGAGGAGATGTCCAAAAATTCCATTTCGGTCTAGATGTATCTATGTAGAGCACCGCGATACTTGAGCACCAGATGTTTCTCTAAATCTTTGATACCCATCTTGGTGCGCAGGGTATGGAATATATTTGTGAAATCTGGCACTGCTTTGTCTCTTTCTTGTTGCAGTGTGGTCCATTTGATATACAAATCGTCATAACTTCTGACAGGGTAGTATTGTTCCTTAATAGCATCCCTGACGGATTCTCAGGTGGTTGCGACTTTAAATAATGAGGGTTCCTATGTTTCCTTTTGCTCACGGAAAGTTTCCCACCAATCTTTGACATGGGGAACGACTTTGAGGAGTGCAAAAGTAATGTTTTCTCTATTTGAAAAGTTATGGACAGAAAAATACCCTTATAGTAGATTCAACCACTAGTCTACAACATATGCATCTATCTAACCTTCAAATATAGGAATATTGAAGTTGATTTGTACCTTGAAGGGGACGACGCCTCCACACGAGCAACATTTGTCGCTTGTTGGTAGCCACCTAAGGATTTGCGCGAAAATATCCATCATCTTGTTCATCTATTGCATGAGGGATTCCTCAAGCAACATTTTGAAAGGATCTCATGTCCTGTTGTCTTTCTTTTCTCCTGCCATGAGAGGTCGGTTGGGCGTGCGAGAGCTTTTTTCCTCAAGAGAAACAAGCTAGAGACCCAATTCTTTGTACCCTGACCTCACTGGGGACATGCATTAAGACAACAATGAGCAAACTGCTCTGATACCACTGATCCAGATTTTATGAGAAAAATGAAATGAGTACAGATTATTAAAAGATGCTTAACACAGAATAACAGAAATACAGTAAAACTGGTTTTCTATTCAATAAGGAAATAAGATGAAACTGTAAAATGCAGTGGAAAACAAGCTTGTTGGAATGGTGGCGACTTATCTCTGAGAAGAGATGTGATGGTTGCGCTCATTTGCAAGAAGATGATTACAATGAGGCTCTGAAGGCCTTTTTACAATAAACAGGAATGTCAAAAACCCTAGACATCCAAAAACCTAACCCTAGGAGATGAAGCGCCAAAAGTCATGTGGGCCCCGTTTGGGTAAGTTAGTACATCA
>ML836011.1:29040-47533 GCA_009831015.1 Picea engelmannii
TATATATATATATATATATATATATATATATATATATATATATGACATAATATTTATAATACAACGTATAAATATACTTAGTAAATAAATAGTTACTTATTATCCAAGTGACACATCCTTTCATGGATGGTCACCATATGTTCGATATATATGAAACTCTCATCATTGTAATAACATCAATTTAATATAAGCATTTTCTATTGTATTCGTGTCTCTATGCATGGTTATTCTTCTTGTGATCTTGGTTATTACTACTGCTATTGTTCATGGTTTATGCTTCAGTTCAAGTAAATTTATAAAGTAACTGGATGTAATTGAACAACATTAAAATCCAACAAGAATCTGCTCATCCTAGACCATTTTTCAAACTGAAAAATGATTGTCCATCAATCAATAATACATCAGTGCTCCCTCCCAACCTGGGAGTCATCTCTTCCTTTTTCAATAAGGAATTCGTCTCCACGAGCTCCAACTTGAGTACGCAAACTCTTTCATCTTGGACAGAAGCTTTACCAAAATGTCTGCTTATTTGCTCATCTTTGGAGATATGTATTGGAGACCCACTTTCTCCTTTTTGGACTTCATCATGGATAATGTAATGCTTGATTTAAAATGTACTTTGGTCTGGAACATTAGTTTTCTCTGAAGGCTTCATGTAGATATTGATCAGTAAAGTATATCATTGTTGGATTCCTCTTGCTAGCTCACAACATCATGGCAAGAGTCAAACTGGAATATATCCATGTGGAACTTCTTCTGTCATCATGAGATCTTTGTCATGGATTGGAAATCCATCATCCTAATCTTCTGAGTAATCATTCTGATACAATATCTCTTTTATAGAAAATCTTTCACCACGCTTTTGTTGTGCACTTGGAGGTTCTCCACCAAGTTATCTTCTTCCATCTGCATACAAGGGTCTCTTTCTGGTATGCCTCAAAGTCTTGAGGTTTCTCTTCATACGCTCTATGTTCAATTTCTCTGGAGAACAATCTTTGCATTCATCCGTTGTAGAACTCCAACTCATGGATATTGACTCATGTAAAGATATGTCTGGTTTACCAGAACGAGCAATCATCATAGTCTTCTTCGTCCATCTGAGAGAACATCTAGTTCTGGATCTTGCAATGCTTTCATTCATAAGTCTTCCATACATTGTTCTTCATCGCAATTTTTAGTTCCTCTGCTTGATTGCTTTTAGTGAGTTCATATCAGGCTAGTAATCTTGTGATATAATGACTGGTTGTTCTGGCTTCTCTTCCTTCTTGGAATCTTCATGTTCTTCCTCATGTTTTTCTTTAGCTCTTGGGTCCATGGAGTTTCTTATAGATTCCATGCCCTAAAGATTCCACTTCTTCCTTTCATTATATAATCATGGATGTGGATGGACAACCAGGGATACTTTAAGGCTTCTCTTCAAATAAGACTTCTTCTGAGGTTGAAATGAACATGTACTGTCTTTCATGGCTGCTACCATGGATATATACTTCATCATCTTCAATGGATCATAGGATTAGCTTTCTCCTAATCCTTACTTCATGTATGAGTTCATATAATCGACTCCCTCCATCTAACAGAGTCCACACTTCCGTCTGCGTCCTTATTGTCTTCTGCAATATGTAATCGGCTCCCTCCATCTAACAGAGTCCACGCTTCCATCTTATTGTCTTCTGCAAAACGTCATAAGTCTTTCTCCAATTTCCTCTTGATTTTTGACTTATTTATGTCTTTGCTTCTTCTAAGTCTCTTCATGGTTGATTCTAATTTTGGCTTATCTTGTAATAGCTTCCACATGATTTGTTTGATGTATTCCATCCTTTCATGTGTATTATCTGGCTTGTATAATGATAGCAATCCTTATCTTGTTGTTCTTCCATAAGTATAGTTCTTCTTGGAACATATGATCTTCTAAGAGATAGATATACAAGATATGTACAAGAACTAAGAAGAGTATTGTTACCTTCAGAAGAAGAAGTCTCTTTCATCCTACTTAGTCTTCTTTGTAGGTTCCTTTTCTTCGGCAATTGATGCTTCGCGTTTCTCCTTCCTTTTCTTTAGCTCAAGACAATGATTCTTGTAGTGACCATACTTTCGACAGTTGAATCATTGTATTTCTGAAATATCTTTCTCTTGATTTGTCTTCCTCCTTGAACCAAGCTTCCTTTTGTTCCTGAAATTCTTGAATCTTGTTGTGAAGGCTTGATCATCGCACTTCTTTTGAGGTTTCTCTTTTGCAATGATCCTAGATTCTTCTTGAGCACAGCAAGTCCAAAGTTCTTCAAATGTAGGATACTCCTTCCTTGTGTTCATGCTCGCGGCAAATGCATCCCACGTCTTGGGAAGACCATTGAGTACTATGTTTACCAATTCCTTCTCTGAAATGATTTCTTTTATATCTTGTAGTTGATCTCTTAATTGAGAGATCCTCACAAAGTATGATGTTATGTTGTCGTCATCATTCATCTTCATGTCACAGAGCTCACTCTTCAAATTCATTACTTGTCCAATGTTTCTAACTGAGAAGAGGTTTGTTAGGGCATCATACATCTTCTTCGATGAGTCAATATGGGAGATGTAGGGTATCAAGTGGTCTTTTATAGATTCCACTATGATACTCATAGCATTGATGTCACCGCCTTTGAACTTCTCCATAACTACAACGTTTTGCGGTTCCTTCTCTTTTCCTTCTTCAAACTCTGGTTTCACAATATCCAACACTTTATTTTTGGCAAGGATGAGGTCAATCCTTGTCTTCCATGCTCTGAAGTTAGAAGCTCCATCTAACTTGTTTTCTGACTTCATAGAGTAAGTCATGGCTGCTTTGACTTGGTCAACCCTAGACTTGACCAGAAACTAAAGCTTGACGTCTTGGCTTGCTGAGAGTACCAGGAGATGTGCTAGGCTAGGGTGCACTGATCTATCCGGAGATTAGGTCAATCCCTTCACTTAAGGTGCCTCAACGAGAGGATTAGGGTTTTTGCAACTGCACCTGCTAGTAACCCTAGCAACAGTGCTATGGTAACTTCTCCTGCTAGAAACCCTAGCGGCAGTTCTTCAACGAGCTCAATATCCTCACGGCTATGTTTCCTTCCAACGGTTAGACTGAATGAAGGAGGTGTGGGCCCAAAACCTGTTAGAATATGAAGGATTGTGCTCATTTTACCATTGAAAATATCTCTATTGTCACCCAACCATAGGCCGAAGCCACCCTCCGAGCACCTTAACCTTGACAGAGAATCACTCTGGAAGCAAACCCTAGGCTAGATAGCCAAACAAAGGGCAACGCACCTTTCCCCAAGGATAGCGCACCAACAAGAGATGATCAGATAGTCCAAACCCTAGCCAAGAGATAGTCCAATCCAAAACGTAACTGCTAGCTGCAGCAGCTGCACCGATAGCTCTCCTTCAAACCTGCGCACAAAACTAGGCACTGCAGTGCACACAAGTGTTGCTCTGCAATTCTGAGACTGCCTGCTAGAATGAAGACTGGCCTCATGTATTTATAGTAATTCTGGCTAACTGCCTGGGCCGACTTCTCATTCTAGGTATCTGTCTGTTCAGTATATATTATTTTTTCTGGCCGACTTCTTCTCTTGGAGGCTAATAACCTAATATAAATTATCTTCTTGAGCTGACAAGTCTTCTAGGGTTATTAGCCAACTCATTAGGGTTTCTCTTGCTTCCCGGAGTATTATATTCTCGTCGGGTTTACACGTGGAGGTAAATACCTCCCGCAACTACCATAATATCAACAAGGCCCCCATTATATTGGCACCTCCATGATAATGCTCACTCGTTTTCTACATAGCCAATGTTTCCACTTCAACGAGGTTTATTCTAGTTCGTTTTTTCATTGACATCCCGATGCCAACATATGCAAACATTTGTTTCATGCCAATTTTGGATGAGCTCCATGTTCAAGAGCGAGATTGATTATGGGGCTGGCAAAATGGGATGGCATGAGGCTAGGTAAACATAGGAGGAGGGGCAACACAGTTGATAATGCCTCTCATTTACAAGTAGATCCATAAGAGATTCAATTCCACACCCTTTACAACTTAGTGCATTGCATTCTTCATTAGTTGGATTGGCAATGAATATATAGAATCTATGCATTTCGAATCTGTATCGAACATTTGTGAAAGCAGATTTTACAAGTGTTGTCTAACTGTTCTACATTTTGGCCTTTTTCGTCGGAATCCAATGACATAAATTTGCACGAAATCACATTTTTTTATTATTTAAATAGCATTTCTAAATCCAAAAATAAATTCAAGTAAGCGATGGAGAAAATATAAGAATCGTCCCTTGAAAAAAAATGAATGCCTTAGACGTAATAAAGGATTTATAAGTCGTACTTATATGCATTAAATAAAAACTAATTACTCGTGTTGCTACGATATTCCATCCATTAATAAATCTTTAATTTTATTTTTAAATCACTGTGGCCATGCAATCCAGAGATTTTTAGAGACTCCACAATCAAAGTGTCCCAGATATTCCACGTGTCATTCCACGTGTCATATCAGATGTGAAGAAATCTATTTCTATATGTGGATCGTAGAAGATCTTGGAATTTTTTATGTTGTAGGTTAAAGATTCTATTAATTCTGGAAATATTTGCCCAAAATCTGACGAGAAATTATTGGTTTCGTAGATTTAAGTGATTATTTCTGTAAAATCCAAGTGCCATGAAAGTTTTCGCCATGTTGAATCTATTTCTGCATTCAAAAATAAATTTTGAACAACAAAAAACAATGATTCGTATAAATTTATATCGCTAGATTCTGACAAAAAAAATCATTTCGTAAAACAACTATCAAATGCCATGTTTAATGAATTCTCGTAAACTTGTCCTCCGGACATTCCACGTGTCATATCACAGAACGTCGTAGTCGTAGCTGCATGTTAGCATTTTATTTTCGAGGGGCGTCCTATGCGTATACGTGGACGGTTGAAGATCTTCGAATTTTTAATGAGGAAGTTCTTGTAAACTTTTTTTTGTCAAAGAGAATCGGCGATACCGAGAGCCAGAGATTTCATCGTATAAAATACTTTGTTCATGTTATATTTTTGGGGAAGGGACGCTGAGGTTAGTGAAAATTTCGATTTCCATACCCCGGGTTCGATTCTCAGCCTATTTCGATCCATCTCCAATTGAAATTGGGTGTTTAGTTTGGATTTCCTGTGAGAATTTTCAGTGGGAAATTCTGCTAGAGGAGTTGTGTTTTGGGGGAAATAATTTGGTACGGCGAACCTGTGTTACAAATGTGATGCTAATGTCCATGGAGTTAATTTCTTGGCCGCAATGCATGCTAGGGTGGTTTTATGCTGCAGATGCCATCAGTCAACTGAACGAAATGTTTCTGATACAAGCCCACATGCTGATCAGTCTTTTTGCTGTGCCTGCTGCAAGCCTCAGGGCATCAAACAGACCTCTCTCAACATCATACTTCGTCACCTGTTGTTCACTGAACATCTACAACACCCCAGAAAAAGTAGTTGCTGCACAACTTCTCCATAGATCTCTGCAAGCCTCAGGGCATCAAACAGACCTCTCTCAACATCATACTTCATCTCCTGTTGTTCACTGAACGTCTACAACACCCCAGAAAAAGCAGCAGCCGCACAACTTCTCCTTAGATTTCTGCAAGCCTCAGGGCATCAAACAGACCTCTCTCAACATCATACTTCATCACCTGTTGTTCACTGAACGTCTACAATACCTCAGAAAAAGAAGAAGCCGCACAACTTTTCCATAGATCTCCCCTGAATCCTCGACATGTTGCGACGTTCATTGATCCTGCCAACGACGTAGACAAATCGGGTGGGAGAAGCGACAGAGCAGGCGGAGAAAAATCAAGTGTACGCATGTCAGCTCCGCGGCCCCATCTGGCAGGCTGAAAGTCATAAATGTATACACTCTTAAAAGTCGACAGGCGGGGATCTTTAACAGGCTTTGGACAGACAACGAAAGTTTTTAACCTTATTATAGACAGACCTTTAACAGGCTACTTGATCATGATAGACATTACAAAAATGGCCTAAAGGTCTGTCTGTATGATTATGATAGACAGACCTTTAACAGGCTACTTGATCATTTTCGCTTCTGAAAACAAAATAGTTATAGACATCTTTTATCTGACCCTGGGTATACTTCTGGTTTCCATTTTTGACAAGATAGACGCCAGGTCCTTCAAATTTTTTGTATGGTTTTTGGACTTTTTGAAGTAATATCAATCTTTTATTTAGAAAACAAAACACATTGTTCACTCGTCTTGCAAACAACCAAACCAACTATATGGCATGACCTCTATCATGTCTCGAAACCTGCACAACAAAGCAAATCATTAAAGAACATGCTTCATTCTATTAATATAAGTGGATGGTGTTGGTAGGTAGCAAGGGAAATTGAGCATGCACCTAATTTTCTAATTAAAATGTCTTAAAAGTATGATAAGAAATCATTGGAGAACATGTCATTCCCTCTCATAAAGGGGTTTCCTTTTACATAATGATGTCGTACTTGAGCACAAGGATATGCCAACCAATCTTCACAATATTCGTGCCCTCATCTATGGAGGGTGATGCACTTTCTACCATTTCTCACATTAGCAAGTTATGAGTAACGATTTTTTTATTTTTTTTTTAAATGAAATTATATTATTAATGTATGTCAGTTATTTTTTTTGTGTGTGTGAAAGTAAAATTTAAAATATTTTTTTCCAAGTGGGGTGATGGATGTTGAGATTGGGCTTGGGCATGTGATGACACCTTAGAAGCTTGATGGGACGGCAAGGATAGGTGTTAATTTGCTTCGGTTTAACAAGGACATGTTGACATGGATTTGGAGTTGGCAATCCGATGAGGAGGAGGCCTGTACAGGGTCACCACAAGTGAGGAATTGGTGATCTCAATAAACAAGTGAAGTGTGAGAACCGGTGGGTCTACGCAACTCTCAATGGAAAGTAAGGTGAAAATTCAGAAGCTACCATGGAAGGTACCCTATGAAATCATGATGACGAGAGAAGTTATGAAGAGTTGTTTTGGTGGGTAAGGCAAGTAATTCATGAACCAGACGAGAGGCCCTCTTCTGAACAGACCTACATTTCAAAAATATGGGATAAGCGCACCAACGCGAGTGAGAGGGGAGCTTCAATAGTTAATTGGTTGAGTTTTAAATTGGATCTTGAGCCCTAGAACTCGTCTAGGGAACAGGGTTGATTGAGAGTGTAAAGTGTTCCAAGTGTTGGTCGGGGAGGTAGGAGAGTGGAGAGGGAAAGTGAATTGGATTAGGAAAGTGGGGATGAACAGACATGAGTAGTGGTCTGTGGATGCAAGGATATTGCGTGGAAAGACAAATGTTACAGGTGGGTGCAACATGGCGAGGTGCAGGGTGAAGGGTGGTCGGCTCAGGGGGAAGCGAGAAGAAGCTTCTTCCTCCCATGGGCCTATGAATAAAGCCAGGGTTGCACGAGCAGCTTGGATGGTGGGATCCAAATTTAAATACCTCTACTCTGAAGCATAGAAGAAGGCAACGACAGAAGTTGAGGATGTGGTGTGAGTTTAGAGGAAAAACACAACAAAGGGGAAGATTCTAGACGAGGTGAAGGAATGGGTTGAAGACCCATATTATTCCAGGACCAAAGAAACCAAATATTTTAAGTTAGCAGAAACCTATTGGATAGTGAAACCAATGGTGGCACAAGCCTTAGAGAAGACCAGGAAGGAACAGAGGAACATCTTGCATATAGTCAGAATTCTTGAAGATAAATTTGAGTGGTTATGCAAGTCCCAGTATGGAATTCAGTTCAGGGTCACCCCAAGTGGCCGAAGCTATGAGTAGCCAAATGCAACAATTGGGACGTCGAGCCCATCATGCTCCAAAGATTGTCCCATTCAGGTTGAAGAAGACGAGGTTGGCATCGACATCAAAGCCGACACCAAGATGACCCTTCACCAAGAAAGAGCGTAGTGGGATCGGGTTTGACCCAATTTTCTGTTTTAGTCATTTACAAGATTACAGAATTCTTAATATGCATAGGTATTATAGAACTCGGGCAGATAAGGTCAGTAGTAAAAATTATCTTCAGAGTACCAATTCTGGTTAATTTTGATATCGGACTTGATAATATTAAGATGAAAGCCTATTTAAATTATCTCAGGGACGGACATTGGTTTTTGTTTTTGCAGGTCCCCTAGGCAGGGTGTAACTTTGTTTTGTATATCTAATAGAAAAGCATAGAAGGTTTTTAGCTTAAAATATTTAAATTATTTTTAATTCGTTGAAATTTTATTTTTCTTGGACATAAGGAAATAGGTTAAGAACCCAAGACTCAGAAGTATCTGGTAAGAGTGAAAGTCTACTGCCTTAGGGATCACTAGCGGGTTATTTCAAGTGGCCTGGTTTTTTTTAATAATGGTGATGAGTTAGCATGCATTCACTAATAGTAGTCAATGTTAATTGTCCTCACCATTGATTGACAACTGAGTTACGACAGTTTTTGCCACCTTTGAAGATAGTCACATTTTGTACTTAATTAGATTTAAAGTTAAATATTTAAAAAGAGTCATTATGTACATCTATTTGATTGTCCACTTATTGAGTTCTTTAAAAAAAAATATTAAATTGGTTATTATACCTGCCGATAGGCAATGTATATAGTGTTCAATATGACACTGGCCTGTTATTAAATGCTATTAAATCTTGTTGACCGACTTGAATATTTACATTTTAACCAAAGTTTAGAAGAAAAAAAAAATCTAAATTAATTATAATTGTTTTTTCCTGCAATGTCATTGGATAATGCATTTCATCTCTTATTCTACGATCAACGACGTAATATTTGGGAACAACACCACGCATTCAAGTGTCATTTAATTCCTCCTCTTGCCAACATCGGTTGCAAATTTAATTCCTACTGCCAACTGTTTCATCCACGAATGGTCACGCTCCGCTCATGCTCCTCCCCCCATGTTTGTTGTGCATGTATAGATAAGGCACATTTATGGTAGTCTGTGTGCCATATGACCTTCGCAGTGACATTGTAATGTTCCTAACTTGGCTGGGAAACACTGATAATCCGATGTATCTATTGTAGATAATTCATTGTTACAACATATAAATGACCATATAGATGATAAATGAGACAAAAGATTGCAAATATTATATTATGATATATCTGTGAGAACAATGTTGAATGCGGCTGAATAAAAATGAATCACTCGGCTAGATCAAATGAAAATTAGTCGGAATACAATAAGAAAACTAAATGATAATACTTGATAATAGATGAGCACTGTGGGATCAATGGATGAGCTAGAACTATGGCAGCTCGCACGGTAACTACTGAAAGTTCGAAAAGTTTGCCCTGGTGGCTAAACCTCTAGGAATGGTTTGGAAACTAACCTCAATGGTACGCCCTACTCTAGCTCTTAGTCCTGGTGACTGACCGACCCCTCTGCTAGTGTGTATGAACCCTGGATGGATCTCCCTAGGGGAATGTGCCCCTCTCTCATAGGAAAATTGTGCCCTAGTGATTCCACCATTAGAATCGGATGAGATGTGTCTTAAAATGATCGCCTCGACCTACTGTGAAATGGGTCGAAAGGATTTCCCTGGATCTGATCTGATGATCGATCGGGAACCCTGGATGTGTCCTCGCAAAGTGTCGCACTCCCAATGTCTAGAAAATGCGCCCCAGATGATTCCTTCGTCAGAATCTGACAAGGAACCAAGAAAAAGATGTGCCTTGCCTTCCTCTCAACTGGGTCGAAGGGGAATCTCTGAACTCTCCCTGGATGGGACAAGTCGATCCATTTAACCTCCTCAGAAGTTGTGCCCTCACCCTAAATAAGTGTGCCCTTGCTGCTGGAACCTGTGTAACTGCTGCTGAAGAATGATAGAAGACATGTGTGATCTTCCCGGTGACTAGGGTGTGTCTCTCAACACCGAAATCAACCAACTGGTGTCTTCCTCCTGGAATCCACTGAAGTATCTCTCCTGAGATGTGCCTCTCTCCTCAATGACAAGTCAAAATCTACATCATGTTGAATTAGGTCGCTTTACCTTTCCTTTATAGCTTCCCGAAACCCTAATTCGTTGTTGAGTTCTAATTTTAGCTCGTTTGTTCTATTTTTAACTCAAATTGGCTTAAAAGTGCTTTTAACCACTTTTAGCTCAATGTCACCTTCTAAATATAACACCTTTGACTGGAGTGACCTCTAGTAACCTTGTTTACCCCTTTCTGGCCTTGGCTATAGTCTAATGGGGCGGTTTAGACCATTAAGCCTCCTCTCTGGAGCTCCTATTTGGAAAGGGACATTACAATCCTCCCTTCCCGAGATTGCTTGTCCTCAAGAAATACCAATCTAGGGTGTTGCAACACCTGCTCGCTCTCCCAAGTAGCGTCCTCTACTGGAAGCCCTCTCCATATGATCAAACACTCTCTGATGACCCTACTCCTCAATTTTTGCTCCCGAAACTCCAGTACCTCCTCCGGAACCAACTCCAATTGTCCCTCCTCATCCAATGGGGGAATCTCCTCTGATGTGCTAATGAATTGTCCCACTGCCTTTTTTAGGCAAGATACGTGGAACACGTTATGAATATTTCTCCCCTGTGGAAGCTCTAGCTCATAAGCAACCTCGCCTACTTGACGCATGATCCAGTAAGGGCCATAAAATATGGGCTTGAGCTTCTCAGCCCCACTCTTCTTCAAAGATGACTATCTTTAAGGTTGGAGTCTCAAGAAAACCAAATCCCCAACCATAAAGTTGCTCTCTATCCTGTGTTTGTCCGCACTCATCTTCTGTCGGTTCTGTGTCGTCTGCAGGTTCTCTTTTAGCAACTTGAGAATCTACTGACTCTTTATGATCCAATCCTTGGCCTTGGGAGCTCTACTCTCCCCAAAAACCAATTCTACCAAAGTGGGAGCATCATATACGTACAATGCTTGGAAGGGTGTCACACCAATGGACATGTGGAAAGTGGTGTTGTAGCAATGCTCTCCTAAATGTAGCCACTTGACCCATGTTTTCTATTGTCCACCTACATAGTTCTTCAAATATCCTTCAACCCACTTGTTGATGATCTCAATCTGCCCATCTGTTTGAGGGTGATAGTTGGTGCTAGGTGTCAGCTTTGTCCCTACCATTCTAAACAAATCTCTCCATAATGTCCCAATGAACTGATTGTCCCTATCACCGATGATGTTCCTCGAAAAGCCATGAAGTATGAAGACCCCCCTGAAGAATAACTCAACTACCTGAACTACGTTGTACTCTGTCAGTATGGCATAGAAGTGAGAAAACTTGGTCAACCTGTCGACCACTACATAGATACAGTCCTTACCCTGGGCCTTAGGTAGGCTTGTGATGAAGTCCATCGATATACTTTCCCATTTCTGCTCTAGAATGGGGAGTGGCTGAAGTATCCTTGTTGGAAGAGTATGCTTTGAATTGTTCTGCTGGAAAGTCACACACTCGTTGATGTGTCTCGAGCCCTTCCATGAGAACCTCTCCCTGATTTGTCTGTAGGTTTTGAAAAACCCTTGATGGCCTGCTAGTGGTGAATCATGAATTGTTGTGAGGATCTTTTTCTTGAGCCCCGAATCTAGCACCAAGTAGACTCTATCCTTGAAGAATATGACATTGTCAATGACCCTATACCTGTCATCCTGTATCTTCCCATCCATAACCTCACAAGTGAACTTGTTCTTGGAATGTTAGTGGGATTTCCAATCTGCCAAAATCTCCATCAAAGAACATGTCCCAGGTCTCCTCAATAGTGCATCGACCACAATGTTCTTCTTCCCCTTGACATAGTCTATGTCAAAATCGAATGCATGTACCTTCATCACCCATTTCTGTAGGCACTCACTAAGGTCCTTCTGCTCAAGGAAATACTTCAAGTTGTTGTGATCTGTCTTGACCACGAATTTGTTGCCCACCAAATATTGTCTAAATTTGGTCAAGGCATGCATGATTGCCAGCATTTCTTTGTCATAAATTAAGTACAACCTCTCGGGCTAACTGATATTCCTCCTCTCAAATACAATGGGGTGTCCTCCCTACATCAAAACTGCCCTGATACCCTCCCCAAATGCATCACACTCTAGTACAAATGACAAGGTGAAGTCTGGTAATGCTAACACTAGACAAGTGCCCATGACTTCCTTCATGTGATCAAAGGCTTTCTGTGACTCCTCGGTCAAGATGAAAGTCCCATGCTTGGTAAGATCTATGAGTGGTGTTCCAAGATGAGAAAAACCCTAGACAAATCACCTGTAATAGTTGCACATCCCAAAGAAACTCCTCAACTTTGTCACGTTCCTGGGCGTTGGCCAATCCAGAATGGCCCTAATCTTCTCCTGGTGTACCTGTACCCCTTGTGCAATGATGATGTGGCCCAAGTAAAGTAGTTATGTCATAACGAACTCGCACTTGGACTCTTTGGTGTATAATTATTGGGCCTCCATGATGCTCAATACCTCATCCAGGTGCCTCATATGCTCCTACCATGTCTTGTTGTAGACCAGGATGTCGTAGAAGAATACAAAGATTGATTTCCTCAACTGATCCCTGAATATGTGGTTCATGCAAGAATTAAATGTAGTTGGTGCATTAGTTAGCCCAAATGGCATAACCAGGAACTCGAAATGTCCAAAGTGACATCAAAATGTCGTCTTCTCTATGTCCTGCTCTCGGATGTTGATCTGATGATACCTAGAGCGTAGATCAATCTTTGAGAAGAAAATTGCCCCTTGCAGTTCATCCATAAACTCGTCAATGCATGGGATAGGATACTGGCTCTTGATGTTTTTCATGTTCAAGGCCTGGTAATAAATGCACATCCTCATGGTACCATACTTCTTCATAACTAAGACAACTGAAGAGGCGAATGGGTTGTTTCTCATTGTTATGTGTCCCATCGCTAGCAATTCCTTAATTTCTTTCTCTATCTCATCTGTGAACCTTCTGGAATGACGATAGGGGGGTGTGATCATAGGTTTGGCCCTATCCTCCAACTCAATGGTGTGCTCAAAACCCCTGTCAGGGGGTCTCCCTAGTGGAATTGACCCAAAAACATGCTGATGTCGTCCCAACAAATTCATGATCTTTGTATGATATTGTTGTCGACCCTCTAAATCCTTTTGCGTAGTGATCAAGCACTCTGTGGCATATGCTATCTTCCCATGTCTGAATGTTCTCTCCATACTTTTGGTCGAAACTATCATGGGTGCTCTTGTTGACATGCCTCTCAGAACAACCTTCTTCCGATCACGGTCTCTGAATCCCATCTCCAAGGTTTGGAAATTGGTGGTGATTTTTCCCAAGGTGATCATCCATTGGACTCCCAATACCACATTTGTGTTAGATAGGTCAACCACATAAAATGTGTCTCTCACTGTGTATTTTCCTAACTTTATCTCCAAGTTTGGAACTCTATTTAGACATTCCACTGTATGGCCATCTGCTACTGCAACATCAAACCCCTCAAACTCCTCTCTCTGAAGTGTCTGTCTTGATACCAATAAAGCGTCGATGAACTTGTGGGTGGATCCACCATCTATCAGGGCGATTTCCCCTTGCCCCTGAATAGTCCCTCTGATCTAGAGGGTATCATACCTAGGAACACCAGAAAGGGTCGATATGACTCCTCCCTTTGTTGGTTTCCGACTGTTAGCTTGCTCAGGAGGTTGTGGAACTATCGGTGGGTGGGCCCCTGCAGATGTCGGTGGTCTACGAGGAGGCTTCTCTTCTACCTGTGTTAAATCCTCCTCTGAGCTAGTGGATCCACTATCTTTCTCCTCCTCCTAACTGTCCACATTGTTTGTTGCCACCTCAATATAATGAATCTCTCCCTTTCCCATGCACATGTGGCCTGGGACCCAAGGATCTCTGCAGTTGAAGCAAAGATTCTTCCTCATAAGCTCTCACCTCATCTCATCATCCAACTTCTCCTTTCCTTTCCATTCTCTTTGGAATGTCTTCCTGTCTCGATCATTCTATGGTACGAAGGGTTTGGAAAAGAGTTTAGTTTTTGGCACTGAGTCTGCCAAATCTCGAGTGCATAGGATGGCATCCTGCAAGGTGTGAGGCCTGTATGCCTTCACCCATCCTCTGAAAGGCTCTTTGAGTCCCTCTATGAATAACATGATCATCCTAGGCTCTGAGATATCTATCACTGC
The DNA here is from genome assembly GCA_009831015.1 of Picea engelmannii. Taxonomy (NCBI): domain Eukaryota; kingdom Viridiplantae; phylum Streptophyta; class Pinopsida; order Pinales; family Pinaceae; genus Picea; species Picea engelmannii. Next base: position 43,233 of record ML836011.1, read on the forward strand.
CACTGCTACCCGCTGAAACTCCCTGATGAATGCCTATGTTGTGCTAGTTTGTCTCAATTGGGCTAGATCCCTTAAGTGGATCTCAGGATCCCTCCTATCAAACCTTTCCATGAGTCTCTCTGTGAACTCCCTGTAGGAGGTGATGTGACTATGACCCAACGTCACCATTCCATGATGCCACCACTCATGTGCCTCACCCTCCAAGTGTAGGGTAGCGAAATCGATGGCCTCTGTCTCGATCATCTGGTTGATCTTGTAGTATGTTGAGTTTACCAACTTTCTGGATGAAATCAATATTATTCCCTTGTTGTTGTTGTTGTCCTCCTCTATGTGGATCTCAAGGGAGGTTCTTGAGTCTGAGTCCACAATACTCGATCAGGGTCATGTCTTGATGGAAGTCATTGCCCAATACTGCATACTCCCTCCTATACTCTGCAATGTCCTCCGCTTGAGTGGGTGGCCTCTATGATATCGACTATTGTGCTGCTACTGGGGGTGCCCTCTAGAAACTGGGGAACAATGGACCTAGAATCCTACTTGAAGAAGTGTATGTGTGAGTAGGATATTGGGGTCTATTGCCTGCCCCTGAGTTTCCATGTGCTGCATATGGGGCTTGTGTGCCCGGGGTGCCCACTATGGCCAGTCTATCGACCATCTGCGCCAAGGACTGAGTCATGGTCTACTGAATGACTACCAGGTTGTCAAGTACCTGCATGAAGGTTGATTTTAGGTCCATGGGGGCCTTACCACTGCCCTCTGGTCTCTCATATATGTCTCCTAACATCCTCTTTGCCTCACGCTCAACCTCTCGCTCTGCCCTGCTCTCTACTTCCCTCTATGCCTCTTCCTCTTTCTTTGAGCTGCGAGGAAAAGGGGGGAAATTAGATCTAGGTCTTCCCTCCTTTCATCTGTTGTAAGTGACATATTCATCACCTACGTGATCATGACCCCCTGGGTCCTCTATTACGCCCATCGTCTTTAGTCACAAGCTGGAAGGACTAAATATCTAATACCACTGTAATGTTCCTAACTTGGCTAGTCTGGGAAACAGTGATAATCTGATGTATCTATTTTAGATAATTCATTATTACAACATATAAATGACTATATATATGATAATTGAGACAAAAGATTGCAAATCTTATATTATGATATCTTTGTGAGTACAATGTCGAATGCGGCTAAATAAAAATGAATCACTCGGATAGATCAAATGACAAAAGGATCTTAACCGAAATACAATAAGAAAACTAAATGATAATACCCGATAATATATGAGCATTGTGGGATCAATGGATGAGCTAGAACTATGGCAGCTCGCACGGTAATTGCTTAAAGTCCGGAAAGTTCTCCCTGATGGCTAAACCTTTCAGAAAGGCATGGAAACTGTCCCAAATGGTGCTCCCTACTCTAGCTCTCAATATTGGTAACTGATCTACCCCTCTGCTGGTGTGTATGGACCCTGGATGGATCCCCTTGGGGGAATGCACCCCTCTCTCACTGCAAAATTGCGCCCTAGTGATTCGGCCATCAAAATCAGCTGAGATGTGTCTCAAAATGATCACCTCGGCCTACTTTGAAATGGGTCATAAGGGTTTCCATGGATCTGATCTGATGATCGCTCAAGAACCCCGAATGTGTCCGCCCAAAGTGTCGCACTCCCAATGTCTAGAAAATGTGCCCCATATTACTCCTTCATCGAAATCTGATGAGGAACCAGGAAAAAGATGTGCCTTTCCTTCCTCTCAACTAGGTCGGAGGGGAATCTTTGAAATCTCCCTAGATGGGAAAATTCGATCCACTGAACCTCCTCAGAAGTTGTGCCCTCACCCTGGATAAGTGTGCCCTTGTTGTTGGAACCTATGTAACTATTGTTGAAGAATGATGGAAGAACTGTGTGATCTTCCCGGTGACTAGGGTGTGTCTCTCAACACTGAAATCAGCCAACTGGTATTTTCCTCCTAGAATCCACTGAACTATCTCTCATGAGATGCGCCTCTCTCCTCAATGACAAGTCAAAATCTACATCATGCTGAGTTAGGTCGCGTTACCTTTCCTTTATAGCTTCCCAAAACCCTAATTCGCTATTGAAACCCTAATTCGTTGTTGACTTATAATTTTAGCTCATATGTTCTATTTTTAGCTCAAATTGGCTTAAAAGCGCTTTTAACCACTTTTAGCTCAATGCCACTTTTCGAATATAACACCTTTGACTGGAGTGACCTCTAGTAACCTTGTTTATCCCTTTCTAGCCTTGGATATAGTCTAACGGTGCGGTTTAGACCATTAAGCCTCCTTTCTGTAGCTCTTATTTGGAAAGGGACATTACAGACACACGGTTTTTTTTCTTAAAAATCGAAAAGAATTGGGGACAATGCAATGTACTTGTATGAGCTTTAGTGTATAGAAGAGCTTCCACGGCTAATGTCTTGGGTTTGCACTTAATGAAGGGAATTTTTGTGGCGAATTTGTGAATATGTGAGCTTTTCGCTCAACTTTTCCTTTACTGTGTCTGTGATCTAATTTCAGATGTCGGACTCGCAGTTCGTGGCCTTCTTAAGAATATGTTGTTTGAAAATTTTACAGGTACATCTATTCTCGTCGGATCAAATTTTTAAATCATGGTATTTGCATCAAATTTGACAATTTTAGTGACCTCTCGTTGCTTCTTTGCAAATTTTGGTGTAGTCGGTCAAAAATCGGAGTTTTGGCTGCAAAGTTTGGTAAGTTTGGTAGCTTACTGATTAGGATTAGGCTATTATCATTGTCAATTCCATGGATTAGGCTAATAGTATATAGCGTGCATCGAATAATGGACAACTGAATATATATCAACATGCAGAGATTTCCATGTTTTCTAGCTCTTAACATGGTCCCATAAAAGAGCTCAGATAGTACTTTCCAACACCGGATATTAATGTTCATTAAACGATAGCATTTAAGTAAGAATTAAATAATGTGTTCAATGATCTTTTGTTTTGGTCTTTTTTCATTTTGATATTGGAAAGTTGAGACCTCAGATAACTCCAATTATAGAAAGTACAATTTGAACTTGGCTTGGGAGGTCCGTACAGGTAATTTTTTCTAGTCGCCACCTCAGATTTGTGCAGGATCAACCAACTTTTGGAGGCCAATCCATAACTCGTGATGGTAGGCCAGATTCTAATAGCCTAGCATTTGTCATTTGGGGTTGCCAAAGACTGTACACCTTGATTAGGAACAATTTTTCAAAAACCAACCACCTTCATAGAGTCACCTCCTGCTAATATGTGCCAAATGTGTTTCCTGCACTTTTGAAAAATTCAAGTAAAAGATGGTGTATGATTCGCAACAAGCTTATATGAATGAATTGGTAGTTTTAACAACAAGGGAGATGTATTTGTAGATAAAGTCAATTTCAATTCAACAAATTGTGAAATGTTCCATATTAAGTAGGATGACATGCATTGAGAATACATAACTATCTATGAGATGTTTAAAGACTTCTTAGGCATCTTTAATGATAAGAGTGCTTTAACTTGTCAAGCAGTAACTGCTCAGACCTATATTTATTTTCACACTATGGCCTATATTCTTTTATTGTATTGAGGGAAATATTCAATATTGATGTAATATGAATAATATCAAGTATGAAGTATTTCAATTAGGAAGTATCCATTAGATGGTAGATAGCTATATACAAATTGGAAGTTGAATATCTTTTAATCTTCTAGTATCTTTAATGGATGGAAGGATTTCTTTGGCATATAACTTATTTCAATGTCACATGCAATGCTAAATTTTTATGGAATGGATTTCAATTTTGTTAGAGGATGTTGATTTTGGTTTTTATGCTTATTTGTATAAGAGGTCAAAGGTGCTTTGGAAAATTATGAAAAGAGAGAAAGAACAAGTTTACAAACTGATTGGAATCATGGTAAATGGAAGTATTGGATAAAAGCTTATGGTTTGAATGACCAGATGATTTCTTAGTGCATAATAACCTCTAGTTTAAAAGGGAATGATTATTTTTCTGAATGAGACAAATGATATTTAAGTCTGTAACTATATTGTTGATCATATTCCTAAATGAGACAATTGATACTTAAATTTGTAACTATGTTATTTTTTGTGTTGTGAGAAATTGCAAGAGGATTTGCATAGGCCAAACATTGACAAAATGCAATAGAAGTATGAAGAAACCTAACCTTTGATCCAACAAGTAGAAAACTACAACCTTCTTTAGACTTGTTCATGTAGGTGAATGCATAAGAGCACTACTATGTTCCACCCATGTTAACACCTTAGTGTACATTTTGGAT
>ML836012.1:0-12524 GCA_009831015.1 Picea engelmannii
TATTGGACATGGATGATGCATAAACATGTGGAGGGGAAGGAATAGGAGGATCAGTGGATGATGTAGACACATGTGGAAGGGGAGGAGGAAGATCGAATGTGGATGGTGCAAAGACATGTGGAGGGGAAGGCATAAGAGGATTGGTGGATGGTGCAGACACATGTGGAGGGGGGGAAAGAGGAGGAGGAGGAGGAGGAGGATCAGACGTGGATTATGCAAAAACATATGGAGGGGAAGCAAGAGGATTGACGGATGGTGCAAAAACATGTGGAAAATAAGTATGATCAATAGGAGGAGGACTATGTGGTGGTGTAGAGGATATGGATCGTTATGTGATGAGGAAAATGGAGTAGAATCATGAGCAACATGAGAAGGAGAAGTTGACTACACCAACAATATGACACATTAGTTATGTCATATCACGAGGTAGAGTCATCCATATCGTAGATATCTCTTGTACCCATAATATGTCTCGAACCAGTGCGGGTACCACTCCATGAATAACCATAACACCACATAGGTGATCGACCACCTCTATATAGACTCTCTGATTCGGCTTGTGAGGCATGCAGGGTCTATGTACTGTAGGCTACTCCTATGCATATTCCATATACTCATCTTGTTGTGGAGGCTTATCCCCAACATATGTGCCAATATATGAAAAAAAATAGATAATACCGATAAGATAATTAAACAAAATGTTATAATAAATTACATGTGCATTGAATAAGACATAGAAATATGCAACTAGATTTATCAAAACATAACGATAATATTACCTATCTCATCTAGTGGCTCAATTGTTGTAAATAGGATGTTTGGACATCCTCTCCAATCCATCCCTATGTACAGGTATTGTACAACATTGATGGCATGATTTTCCTCTCCAGTCAAAATTCCACTTACCTCCCTACCGATCGGGGTACATGGCCAATCCAACGAGCCCCTCTTGGGAAACAATTGTCCCCACATGTGCATACACACATCAAACATAGGCCTATGAGGCAAGTAGGGTATTCCTGGTTGAGTGGCATGAAAACTCTCAAAAAATAATGTAAATAACTTTGACATGAATGGGAAGAATCTCCTCCCAAATAAAATGGCGCGACAACAATCCAACGCAAAACAAAATTGTCTCAAAAAATCTATGTTCACCTAATCAATAAGTGCCTTTACACTAAACTATCTAATAATACATCAAATGGAAACTAATGCACTACCCATCAGAGGTAAAGTGTGACAATGTCGTGATAATAAAACACATGCACTTAACCTCCTATCTACAAAATGAACTCATTTGCATTTGACCACCATAACTTGGAATCTCGAAGCAAAAAGAACATCCAGACTAACATATCTCTACACATATGCTAGCCGAGTATCTCCTACAACACTAGGAAATAGATTAGGGAACTAGGGCTAAACCTCCCCCTTCCTACACAACCCAATGATGAAATAAATATCCTCCTTTGTGGGCTAATGCCACTGATTAGGGCCGAATCTGAATGCATGTTGATCATGATCCCAACGACGGATCAACTACTATAACAATGGAGAGCTCCCCTTGAGGGATGTACCCCCTCATAAAACTTGAGGAGGCCAACATCCATGAAAAGGGCATGTGTCTGTGGTGTAATAGGGAAAATGAACAACTCCCTCTCCCTCTCCCACGCCTCCCACTCACGTACAAAGTTGTACATTTTGACCTGTTGCTCCTCCTCCTCCTCCTCTCATTGTTGTTGTCTTTGATTCACATACAAATATTTTTATGCACACACACATACAAATAAAATGAATTGAAATTATAAAACTCACACATATATAAAGAACTTGTATTTAAAAAAAACAAAATTAATTATGTTTGCAAAACATTATAGAAAAGTAAACGGTGCACCTAAAACAATCACTATGCACCAGAATTGATGCTATATATCATAAAAATAGCACCGCCAAGCCGTGTTGTTTCTATCACACACTGGTGCTCCACGTTTATTGTCGCATGATACAGATTTTAGTGTTGTGTCCCATAAGATGCATCACGCTACTAAATTGTGAAATATTTGGCCTGGTGTCATGCTCTTCACAACACTGATATGTTTTGTAAACGAAGGGGCACCACTAGGTTAAAATATTTTATTGCAATTTAAACGATGTAATTTGTTAATACTAACACATCGAGGCTACCCTATTATTGGAGAACCACCAATTTGTTTAGTGGTGTGTTGTGTTGTGTAGAGCACCGACAATGGAGCATCCAAACCGATGCCCTGGTATGCCAAGCCATTAAATATTTTCTTGATGTGGTTGCTTTAACAACACCGATGCATTTTATTAACATGGATGAACTGCTATGCTAAATCTTATGTACTACAAACTTAGCGGTGCACTTGATTCCTTGAACGCATAAGTTCTTCCATATTCTTAGAGCATCAACATATTGTTCCGTGGTGTGGTGCCAAGTTGTTCAATATTTTCTCGATGCAGTTCATTAAAATTCACCAGTGCATTTTGTTGACACAGACACACCACTACAATAAATTTTATGGGCTCTAAGCTCAATGGTGCGCTTTGTAAAATTGAAAGAACCAATGCACCATTGTTCCCAGAGCACCCACATGTTGTTTAGTGGTGCGCTTTTCTATAACGCACCGGTAGCGGGGCGTCACTAAAGACGCAACACTATGTTTATTATTTATAATTCATCACCGTGATTTCCTTCAAACAACATTGGTGCATACTGTTAAATCTTACACACCTGTGAGTACCATTAGATTTTACGAATCGATGGACCACATATATTGTCACATTGACACGTATTTTCGTAGTGTGTCCCATAAGATGCACCACACTGTCAGATTGTGAAATATTCGACCCGATGTCATGCTCTTTACAACACTAGTGCATGTCTTTGACCTAGGGGCATTGCTAGGTTAAATTGTTTTATTGCAAATTAAGCGGTGTGATGAGTTAATATGAATGCACCGGTGCTACCATGTTATTGGAGTACCAAGATTTTGTTTAGTGGTGCATTGTTTTGTATAGATAACCGAAAATGGGGCATCTAACAAGATTCCCCACTATGTAAAGTGGTTCATTATTTTTCTCGGTGCGGTTCTTTTAACAACACCAGTGCATTTGGTTAAAATTGATGCACAACTACGCTAAATTTTATGAAATGCAATATTATTAGTGTGCTTTGTTAAATGAAATGCACCAGTGATCTAGTGTTCCTAGAGCACTGAAATGTTGGTTCACTGACCATTGTCTTTTGTAGTGCATCGATAATAGGGCGTCACAAAAAACACACTGTTATTTTGTTTTTAAAATTAATCGTAGTGCTTTTATTTGAATGGCATCGGTGCATATTGTTATAGTATATGAACTAGTGGTGGTTATTTTTTTGCATTAATGCACATGACACACCACTTTGGGGTGAGATGAAGCATTCAGGCACATCGCGTGGAATTGGAATTTTTTTTGAAAAAAAGGTCAAATTTATAGCCAATTTCAAATTTGAATCGGATGAAAATGAAAATATAAAGGTCATAAATAATTTATCTGGACTCTTATTTCCTGAAGATGAATGGTTCCACCGTTTAGAGGAAATGAAAATTCATGGTAATTTCCAAAATTTGGAAATGTGTGGAATCTATGGAATCTATCAGTGGAGCTATCGAACTCACTATAGAGCACTACAAACAAGGCATCCTTGGGAGGAGAGCGAGCATCGATGCTTTCTTGAGAGTTTGGAAGCACATGATGAAGTGTAATAATAGAAATCAGTTTGGTATTTATTTATTTATTTATCCTATCACTGTGCACCTAATGACAGGGAGACACAATGGGTCGTAATGTTCAACGACATCGGGGTGCTTTATTCGGTTCTTATTTTTTTATTATAACGCATGACAATGCTTCTAACTAGTTAAGAACTGAGGTGTCATTTTTTATATGTGCATTAGGGTGCCATAATTTATATGTGCATCGAGGCATATGTTCCTTACAGGAACATTGGTAAAAAAAAACCTTTGCAAAAGTCTCCAACCACCTGCCTTTGCTAACAACCTCCGCTATAATCAGAGAAAGGATAAATTTTTCGGGGAGGTCTCATAAAAACCTCTGATACAAGGTATTCTCCTTGTAATCTCATATGTGCTTTCAAACTCTTAGAAAAGCACAGATGCTCACTCTTCTTCCAAGATCGCCCCATTTGCAGTGCTCTATAGTTAGTTTGATAACTCCACTAGTAGATTCATCACATTTCCAAATTTTCGAAAATACCGTGAATTCTCATTTCTTCTCTACAGTGGAACCATGCCTCCCGGGGACAGAAGATCCCAGGAAATTTTTTTATTACCTTCTCATTTTCATTTTCATCAGATTAAAATTTGAAATTGGCCCGAAATTTGGCTATTTATTTATTTATTTCAATTCTGCGTGGTGTGCTTGAATGATTTGGCTTTCCCTAAAGCTAGTGTGTCCTATAAATATATAGGAAGCACCACCTCCTTGAATATTATAAATATACAGGAAACACCAACTCGATGTGTATACTATAAACATACACACCGGCTCCGCTCACAAAACAACACCGCGCCAAATTTTGAAAAATAAACATAATGGTGCATCTTCCTATACACCCCATTACTAGTGTGTTATACAACACACTGCACTACTAAAAAAATGTTAGTGCTCCAAGAAAATAGGAGCATCGGTGCATTCACATTAACAAATTTCACTTCTTAGTTTTCAACAAAACAAATTAACCTAACAGTGCACCAAAGTTAACAAACCGCGTTGGTGTTGTTAGTGGCACGACACTAGGTTAATTATTTAAGAATTTAACATAGATATGAATCTTATGGGATGCCTCGTTACCGATGTGTCCTAAAATACAATACATCGCGCAAAACCCACTAGTTTTCTAAGAACAATGGAGCCCCGGTGCGTTCCCTTTAACCAATTGCACCACCCAGTTTTTAACACATAAAATGTATTTTAGCAGTGCGTCAAGGTCCACAAAACACACCGATGATGTTAACAAAACTGCACCAAGAAAAATATTAATGACTTATCATATCAGGGCTTCTTTCTGGATGCCCCGTTACCGATGCATTATATAATATGTAACTCATTTCTAAAAACAATGTTGGTGCTCCAAGATGACTGGAGCACTGATGCATTCAAATTTACTCATCACGCCACCTTATTCCCAACAAACAAAATTTATCTCGCAGTGCTCCAAAGTCCACAAAACAAATTGGTGTTCTAAACAACACAACATCGTGCCAAATATTTAACAATTTAGCATATCAGTGTGTCTTATGGGATGCCCCTTTACCGGTGTGTCTCAATATATTAAATGTACGAGTGCAGTGCACAACACAACACCACACCAAACATTTAATAATGAGAATATCGATGCGTTGTACCCAATGCCTCATGACTGGTGTTATACACATCACTACACCATTAAAGAAATATTAGTGCTCCAAGCATCACATAGGACCAATGCATTATGTGTAACCAATTGCACCACCTAGAAAACAATCAAGGTAAAAAGGCATAGCGGTGCATCTTTTGGGACACCTCATTCCCGCTACGTTATAGAACACAACACACCACTAAAATACATGTTGGTGCTCCAATAACCATGGGGAACAAGTGCGTTATTACAACCGTAAAACACAATGATGCTTTTTTACGAGATAGTGCACCCATTGCATTGTGTAGTTTCTATTTTGGGAGCACTAGTTACTTTTCCACTTTTTTTTGCAAAAATAAATTAATTTTAGTTTTTGTAAAGTACAAATTATTTATATATGTGTGTGTTTTATAATTTCAATTTGTTATATATATGTTCCTAAAAATATTTGTATGTGAATCAGAGACGATGACAATGAGAGGAGGAGCAATAGCAACAACAATGGGTTCACACATACAACTTTGTACATGAGTGGGAAGCTTGAAGGAGGGAGAGGGAGAAGATCCCTCACCCTATTACACCTTAGAAATGTGCCCTTCAACCATCACATACACTTCTTGATGATTGATCCATAAAGGATTGAAATGAAAAGGAAGCGGCCCATATTCAGGGATTTCATGAATATGCAGAGAAATAGGCTTGTGATTGGAGATGAGGGAGGGGAGGATATAATATTTTAAAGATGAGTTTGAATTGAGGAAATTGCTATGAACAAGGAAAGGATCTAAGAAGGAAACAATATGCTCCAACCCAGATCACATGTTTGACCAAGTATATTTCCCTCTTTGAGGATTAATATCTAACATGTCCCACCCTCCAATTAGTTTCCCTATCTTTTCATGGAAGGGATCCCTGCCAAAGTACCCCCCTCTTTTCTGTGTTGTTTCTAATGACATTAAAATCACAAGCTATTATACACTCCACAAAGAATTCAGTTTCTTTTAGACTTTGTAGGGATCTCTGGTACATGGTTTTCTCCATTGAGTTAATTGGCATATAAACATTAATAACCAAAAGAAAATTATTGAGTTGCCTGGATCTAAATTTAGTTATAATACAATGCTGGGTTTTGAAAGTAAATTATAAACTTACCTCTTTTTTATTCCAGATAGTGCACAAACTGTCAGAGGCCCCTCTAGAATCTTAGATTATGGCATCACTAGAGTTTTTTCAGATCAAATTAAATCTCTAACAACAATAAGCTCGAGGTCATTGCTTAAACCCCTATAATTCTAGGAGCCCAAAATAATTATTTAGGAGGGTTTGGATGGGAACACCATTTCCTCCATAATTTTTTGAAGACTTGGATCCTCCCATCATTTTTGGAATTGTTTGTTGTGAACCCAACAATATATCTTTACTGGCTTTCTCCTCTCGCATTGTTCTGGATGCCTTTCTCCTAGATTGTCTAGGAAGGTTTTCCTCAGATGCCCTATTCTCCAACTCTTCTTCTCCTATACTCTCATTTTTTTATTTGTATTTTGCTTTTGAAAAAGCTACTTCTGCATCCTTGAAAAAATCCATTTCCTTTGTATTGGAGTCTATAAGGGAAATAACTGCTTTCACGAAGACATGAAAGAGAGTTTTCTTATCTTTGTGCTACTTTATGGGAACACCAATATGCGCCAAAGGGGATCCAACAGTTGGTTGGACTAAAGGAGGCTCCTTATTGGACGAAGTACCACCAAGAATGACCAGATATCCATCCTCAAGAAGATCCACATTTTGAGACAAATCTTCAAAGCTATTTTTAGTGGATGGATCCTCAAGACGACACACATTTCTAAGGTTTCTAGGGATTTTTGGCGAGGGTTTCGAGCCTCCATGAGATGGAACAATATTTGAACCAGAAAGGGGTGGGTTCTTGTTTTCACTCATACCAAATTTTTGTGAGACATATTGCCTTTGTTCTTCCTTGTTCACGCAAGAGGGATTGGACTTGTCCGACTTCTTACATTTTTTCACAAAATTCCCATATTCCTGGAAAAAATTGCATTTAAAAGGGAGTCGTTCATAATCAATTTGTTGCACATGTTTTCAAAATCTACTTCAACAAAAATCCTTGCACAGGAAAAAATATTCTCTTTTGGCTCGACTCGATTAATATATCTCTTGATGGAGTTCCCAATACAACACAAAGCATCGTCACTCTAGCAATGAAGAGGGAGGTGTGACAACCAAATCCACACCATAACTGTGGAGGGGATATAATTTCCAGGACTGAAATCAATTGTTCATTTATTGAGATACATCCCCCTTGTTCCTAAAAAATACGAGCCACTATGAAAGATCATATCTTGATCTTCCTTGAGCTCAAAGAGAAAGGCCAAAAAAAACCCTTCCACAAAGAAGTGATTCAAATAACCCTTGATGAGAGGCTTCCGGTTTTTTTCCAACCAGATTGCTACCATTTTTGGAGATGGAAAAACACTCGCGAATTGACTGATCAAGCCACAATCAACAAGAGCTAAATCTTTCTTTCCAGACAACGAAGGAGGGAGCAAGACTATGAGATTCTCATCTAGTTTATTGATGAACTTAGACTATCATTGCTTGAAAACATAAAGCATCTTCCTTTGGAGCGGGTTGTCGTGCCCCCCTCCTCCCCCCCCGCACCATCGTCTGTACTACTCAAACCAATTTCTAGGGTTTATAGACTCAACACTCTAGATCTCTCTCACTCTTCAATGTACAATGTTGAATGAATGCATTAACAACAAGTTGCAATGTTAACTTTGAAAAAAAAAAGTGCTACTACTAGCACCAATGTTTGTTTTAGGGGTCATTTTTAAGATTTTAGTTTGGAATGGTATCGGTTTCCAAGGCCACAATTTCAATCAAGTTGTAATTTTAACTTAGAAAAAAGAAAAAGGGGATGCTGGGAGCACCACTTTTTTATTCGGAGGTTGATTTTACATTTTTTGTTTATAAATTTACTGGGATTTAAGGCCATGGTGAAAAAATGTTGTAGTTTAAACCCCCCTCCCCCTCACACAAAAAAAGGTGTTTCTAGTAGCACCACTTTTTTATTCAAGGGTCGCCTTTGGTGTTTTTGATGCAAAAATATGGGTTTTAAGAGCTAGAGTTCTCGTTTTGAGGTCACAGTTCTTCTCAATTTTGTAAATTTTCCATCCCAGTAATTTATTTTGATATGTATATGATTACTCATGTCCCTTTACTATTCCCCACAAGTTTTTGTTCATCAATTGCATACTAATGTTCACCTTCCATTCTTAGAAATTTATGTATCTAAACTTTTTGGAAACTAATAGGAAAATTCTAGAATATACCTCTACAAATTAGGGTTGGGGACTACAGTACAATAGGAAACAATACCATGAATCGTACAACATGGTGATTGTTGTACAATGGGTATCAATACGATGGACAATAATTTCTTTATGATGCGAAGTGGTTGTCTTTTATAATTTGATATGGCAGGTTTATACGATGGTGGCTTCTTCCAACTGATATGGCAAGTTTATACGATGGCAGATTCTTCCAACTGATATGACAACTCCCCCTTTTAATTCATCCATTGTACTATCCCTCTGCTTGAAATTTCAAACTACAAATTGATATATGACATTTGTGTGATAAGTTTCTTCGATTGGATTTATATCTTGTGGATGTTGGACATTGGGCTCTTTGAACAATGACTAGGTGGTGGCTTGGATGGAGGCTAGACATCTAAGAAAACGACAACTCCTTCCTTGGCAGCTACATCTTATATGAAAATGACTACTACTAAATTTACAAGTATCGACTTTTCACATCCACATGATATCCAATATCCATGTTGTTCTACATGAGCCACATCACCGAGAACAAATATGAGATTACACACAATAACACATTATTATATTATGAAAATGCTTCAAACAATTACAGTGAGATCCATCTCACTTATATAGAGTTTGAGAGATTATATTTGTTCAAAACCGTAAATGCTAATAATAACTAAAAAAATTATTTTTTAACCTAAGTGAATAAAGTGACTTTATTACATATGTAAACATCTAACATTAACTGAAGAAAAAACATCACACTTTTATTTCCTAATTAAAACTCATGTATGATGGTGCTTATGTTTATATGTAGTAATTGGATCACAAAAGGAGGGAGCGCTATTCAACTAGGTTGTGAAATGGCGAATAGAAGGTGTAAAGGAAGGCTATTTAATGTAGTGTGTCAGATAGCACCAGATGGATTGTGTATAGAGATATCACATTTTAGAACTAATCATACACGTATATAGAGCGACTGAACTGCATTGCTACGACGAATAGAGCAGCAGTGGAGTGGGCTAGTAGTACATAGATCAAAAGTAGGTAATTAAGCATTTATTGGATAGGCTTGTAATAAGAAATATCAAACCAAAAACATTATTAATATAAAAAATGACAGTGTAAAAATAAAAACCCCTACAAATATAAATTCTACCAATACAATAAAATTTAATAAACTTTCAAAAATTATTTGGAGGGAGGAAATAATTGATATAACAAATATTTCTAAATGGCATGATCATCCTTCTTAACCATAAGTTGAATGCTACTTCAGTGACATCTATTTTGTACTTTTAACTCAATGGTTATAAAACCATTACAATAATGCAGCATGAATTGCAAGACATTTTGGTTGTGAATACATTGAACTAGAGATGAATCCACTTCATGGTTACCTTCATGATAAACTAGATAATAGAGGTAGTTGTTGATTGATATAAAATTCATATTTTGAATAATAATAATAAAATATTAAAACAAACATATTTAAAATGATGAGTGATGAGTGATGAACCATCACAAGTTTGAAAAAATTCCAAAAGTTATGAAGCCATGATTTTACCGTATAGGTTATGAAAGAGACCAATAGATAAATTAGTTGTAAAATAAAATATAGAAAAAATATTAAAATACATAAATGAATTCCACTACTCAATAATGAAGCTAAGAACTTTAGAAAAATAAGATAATGTAATACTCAATTGTATAGGCACATTGTCTACTATATGTATGATTTCGGTATTAGAAAGAGTTTAGAAAAATAAGCTAATGTAATACTCAATTGTATAGGCACACTGTCTATTATATTCAAGTATGATTTGGTTATTACAAAGAGCTTATGGAACAATGGTTTTTGGGGTAAAATTATTTTGGTAAAGAGGAAAATCTCAAATCATTTTGGATTTATTAATAATTATAAAATAAGTTAATTATAAGTTATTTTGGATTTATTAATAATTATAAAATAAAATAATAAATTAATTATTATTGAAAATATTTTAAGCTTCTAAAAATAATAGAAAAAACAAGATATATATTAAATTATATTGAAGAAAAAATAAATAATAATATGTTAATATGATATTATTTTGGATTTATTAATAATTATAAAATAAAATAATAAGTTAATTATAAGTCATTTTGGATTTATTAATAATTATAAAATAAAATAATAAATTAATTATTATTGAAAAGAATTTAAGCTCCTAAAAATAATATAATAGGAAAACAAGATATATTTTAAACTATATATTAAAGAAAAAGTAAATAATAATATGTTAATATGATACGGAAATGATTTTGTCAAGAGAATTGTTAATTTGAGGTTTATCAAGTATGGAAAGAAATAATTTGTTTGATATATAAATTTTGTGATATTTAAGAAGGATTTATGTTGATTTTAATTTTATTTAACTAAATAAAATTGAGAATTTAAATTATATATAATTTTTATTTATTTTATTTATGTTATTTTATTTTTTATTTTTTTATAATTATATTATTATAGGGGGAAAGATGGCAACTAGGGTTTTTCTAGCCGCATTCTTGTCTGTAGGTGTTCTGAGTGACGCTCTTCTTCATGCCGTCACACTTTCCCTTTGATTTTTCATTCATGGGATCGATGAACAATGGGAAGTTATTTTCAAGTGGTGGTTGCGCTCCCTCTAGTGTAGATCTGATCTTCCTTTTCTCTTTCCAGTGTTTTCTTGGTGGTTGTTCTCTCCTCGATGCGGGTTTGGTCTTTCTTGTTTTTTCTGGTTTGCTGCTATGGTTGTGGGTGCATCGTCCACATTTTGGTGCCTTACAATGGTTTTTCCTTGGTTTATGATCCATATCTGGTCCTCTGATGTCTGATATGTCGGTTGCGAGGTGTCGGTCTTTTGATGTTGCAGCCTTTTGGTGCGCGCAAAGGTTTTTTAGTTGCTTTTTTTGTGGGTGTATCTAGTTGATCCATCCCTAATGGTTCATTCGGGGCTTAATGCAATGTCGGGGTTTTCTCATAGGATTTGGTGGCTGGGGGGATCTGTGCTCCTCTTAGGCTTTGGTTTTTGTGGAGTGGTTGTTGGGGTTGTTGCTTCTTGTTCGGGTGTTTGAGTCAGAGCTTTGAGGTCCTTTCTTTTTGGACGTGTAGTGTTAATTTTGAGCCAACGATCAACACTTTCAGGTCCTATTTAGGGCGTGCAGTTTCTAACTTTCTCTTTCATGGATGCATGACTCCTAGTTTTTTTGTCACTCTGATACTGGTTCTTGAGGGGTTTATTTTCCGCTTTGGCCTAGTCCGTTCAAGATTTCTTCTGGCCTGCCTCTACAGTTTCTTCTTGGCTAAGTTTTGTAGCTATTTTTCATGTAGATTTCAAATTGTAAAGGGGCTTCTTTTAGAGGGCCATTTTTTGCTGCATATTTCTTCCTCTTGGGGTTGAAAGGTTTATCGAGACTAAATGCATGCATTATTCAAAATGTAATTTGTATTTCTTTTAATAAAAGCTACACTTTTTTCCTTCGGAAAAAAATAATTATATTACTATATATTATTAATTTTAGTTTTTTTCCTTTTTTTTATTTTCATACAGCCTGAGTGGGCCTACTGGTTAAGAACATGTGTTTCCTCTTAAGAGGTCACAGGTTCAAATCCAGTTATTATTATATGAACTTTAACTTTTTGTGTCTCTTTGTTTTTGTTTGTTTCTTGTATTTATAGTTGGTAGTGTGACTTTTCTTAGTTAATTCATTGTTTTTTTTTTTTTTTTTTT
>ML836012.1:36565-47533 GCA_009831015.1 Picea engelmannii
TATATATATATATTATTATTATTATTATTATTATTTTAATAAAAATGATAAAATTTTACCACTAGCATGATTTAGACTTAGACCTTAATTTTCATGATGGGCGACATTTTATTAGGGAAAAAGTTTTTTAAAAATTCTTATAACATTGTTCATTCTAAGGTCGTCTAGGTTCATTCATTTATCAAAACAACGCGACATGCCCTTCAGAACGCACTAGGTGCTCCAAGGGTGCCACTCGCCTCATCTGTTCTCTTGCGCGACGTGCCCTTCAGGACGCACTACGTGCTGCAAAGGTGCCACTTGTCTCTTTCAATTTTTCTTGTGCGGCGTGCCCTTCAGGATGCACCACGTGCTCCAAGGGTGTCACTCGCCTCTTGACTGACTTGGTAGACATCAAAAACCCCTGAAGTCAATACTCTGCCAAGTGAACTTGTCGGAGACTAAATGCCTCTAAGGAATAAGGCCCCCGCCTTATTGTGAGCGACTGTCGCAGTCTGCCCTCATGGAATCGTGGGTCCTCTCGAACTAGGTAAACGTTAACCTACAGTTCAAGCCATGATGGGAGTGCTAGTAGGTTGTGGCAGGGCTGTTGTCCACACCTCTCCCTCAACATCTCTGGTAGTCGTGCATGACCCCTTTACTCCACATGTGAGTCTGGTCGGCAAGCTATCGTCAGCCTGCATCATCGAAAAATCATGTCAGAACATATCCATATCATATCATCTAATCAGATGCACTAATATCACAGTAAAACAATCAAACCCCAATGGTACACTCCCCGAATCGATTCAGAATCCAAGGGATTCCATCGATGCCTCTGCATCCTTGAGGTCCAAAATCCTGCACACTCAGTAAAACTGAGTCAATAGCACCTGTCTATGTCGAGGCGGTAAAACAACATGTCATCATCCCATAACGCCTCATAATCAAAATAAAAAGTTTTAATAGCATAATAATCCGAATCACTTGCGAGCAAGTGTCATCAAAGAATAAGTTCGCTCAGTGCGCCAAAGCGGGATGTTACATTAAGAGGTTACAAGTTCAAATCCAGAGGGGGATAGGGTATGTATACCTTCGTAGACTTTACCAGTCAAATCGTTGGTCGAAGGGGGGGTCCCTTGTCCCACAAACAAGGGGGTCTCATACACCAATTTGGTGTGCTTGCTTGGCTGTGACCTTAAAAATAGATTATTATTATTAGTAGTAGTAGTAGTAGAATAAAATAGTTGTGACACGGTGTAGTTGATGGACTCGTTGTGCAGACTCGCTCACATCATTTATAGTCATGCTTGAGTCGGACATCATTTATAGTCATGCTTGAGTCTGAGGACAACATAAGATTTAGTAATTTATATAATATTGTAACATTGTACCAAGATTTATAGCACATTTTACTTAAAAAATAGTATAAACAATTATTTAAATTTTATTTAATATTATTTTTAATGTTTTTAAATGTAAATTTGGAATTTTGGAATTTTGATTTTGTTTATGATAATAAATGTTTGTACCTGGAAATTGATATTTCTTGACTCTAGAGTTAAAATGGATATATACTTGTATATACTATTTTATATTTAAAGTAAAATCAATGATATATATATATATATATATATATATATATATATATATATATATATATATCTTATAATATTAATATTAAATATCTTATTCATTATTAATATGTGATGATGTTATTCAATTAATTATTCATATTTATTTTATTTTTTATTTTTAATGTCCAGCTTGTTCCGTGATATACATCTTACACCCAACATTTCCGTCATATACATTTTGCACCCAACAATTTGGTCATACATTTTGCACCCAACAATTCGGTCATATGCTTATAAAATATGTTTATGTATCACGAGAAGTCCACCTACAGCAACATGCTATTTAGTAATTTATAAAATATTATAACATTGTACCAAGATTTATAGTAATTTATATAATGCTATAATACTTTTTACTTAAAGAATAGTATAAACAATTATTTAAATTTTATTCAATATTATTTTTATTGTAAATCTGAAATTTTAAAATTTTGATTTTGTTTATGATAATAAAGGTTTGTACCTAGAAATTGATCCTTCTTGACTCCAGAGTTAAAATAGATATATACTTGTATATATTATTTTATATTAATATTAATAAATAAACTATAAAGTAAAATTAATGATATATATCCTATAATATTAATATTAAATATCGTATTCATTATTAATATGTGATAATGTTTTGTTAAATTTTATTCAATTAATTATTCATATTTATTTTTATTTTTCATTTTTCATGTTCAACTTGTTCCATGATATACATCTTACACCCAACACTTATGTCATCCAACAATATAGTAAAATAAAATAGATGTGATATACATCTTGCACCCAACACTTATGTCATCCAACAATATAGAGAATAAAATAGATGTGACATGGTGAGTGGGTTGGGGTAGAAGTGATATACATCTTGCACCCAACACTTCTATCATCCAACAATATAGTAGAATAAGATGTGACATTGTGGGTGAGTGGGTTGGGGTAGATGTGACACCTCCGCAACATGAGATTTAGTCATTTATGGAATATTATAACATTGTACCAAGATTTATACTAATTTATATAATGATATAACACTTTTTACTTAAAGAATAGTATAAACTATTATTTAAATTTTATTCAATATTATTTTTAATGTTTTTAAATGTAAATTTGGAATTTTGCAATTTTGATTTTGTTTATCATAATAAATGTTTGTACCTAAAAATTGATCTTTCTTGACTCTAGAGTTAAAATGGATATATACTTTATATACTATTTTATATTAATATTAATAAATAAACTATAAAGTAAAATTAATGATATTTGTCCTATAATATTAATATTAAATATCGTATTCATTATTAATATGTGATAATGTTTTGTTAAATTTTATTCAATTAATTATTCATATTTATTTTTATTTTTCATTTTTCATGTCTCGCATGTTCTCTAATATACATCTTGCACCCAACATTTCCCGCATATACATTTCACACCCAACAATTTCGTGATACATATTTTGCAGACAACACTTCTGACCCGGACCACTGGAACTCACAACCTGGAACAGACAAGATTGTATCCAAAAATCAAAGGAAAATGTATTGTAGATTGTATCCAAAAAAATTAGAAAAAGATGAGGCGAGACGAATGGTCATCGCAGCTAGGGCCCAAACCCTAGCCGCCTCGTTCCGGGTTTCGATTGCAGGGGCGCGAACTGCAGCTACCGTTCAGCTTCCCAGGGCCGCGAATCGGCGTCAAAACGTCCCCCCAGCGATTCGCCTGCGTTCCCAAGTTTTTTTTGCATGCGTTTTGGAGTCGTGGTCTACCTCTGCGACTTGCTTCGTCCCTTTGTTCGCTGGAGGTCGTCGCCCTGCTACGATGGCCCCAGATCCGTTTGCCAAGATGGAAAAAGATCCTTTGGAAGCATTCAAAGCATTAGTTCGCTCGGTAGGACCTAAATCCAAGCCTTCTCTTTCATCTAAGTTTGTTAAGAAGATGGAGGAGATCCCTTCTCTGGAGCTATCCCCAGAGGGGCCTTGCAGTCTTGCCCTCCTTCTAGTAGAAAAGGTCCTCATCGAAAAGTTTACAGGGTTATGGCCCAGCCCCAAAACGGTGGAGGCATGGATTGATGATCGTTGGAAGTCGATGATACAGGGAAACGTTTCTTTGTGCGCAGTTGGCAGGGGTTTTTTTGTCTTCAGTTTCTCGAGGGCAGAGGACCGTGACCTAGTTTTCAGATTTGGACCCTATTTCATGGGGTCGAGAGGGTTGTTCTTAGGCCCCTGGACTCTTGACTTCAATCCATGAGCCGAGATCACCGCAGCCCCTGTTTGGGTTAGGCTGCCTCATCTCCCCCTGCATCTCTGGGGGAGAAACTCTCTGGAGGATATTGGGAATAAGCTTGGGCGCTTCTTGGACAATGTGGAGCCGAAAGGGGATCAGTTTACCTGCGCTCGTATTTGTGTTGAGGTTAACCTCGAGAAAGGACTCCTGGAAGACATTAAGCTCTCCTTGGGGGAATGGTGCCATATCCAAGAGCTGGATTACGAGCAGATCCCTTTTAAGTGCCTCCGGTGCCATGCCTACGGTCATTTCGCAAAAAGTTGCCCCAAAGTCTTTGAGGAGCCGGGACCAGTCAAAGAAGATGATTTTCAGCCAGTAACTAACCGACGAAGGCAGCCACGGTGAAAGGATCCACTACCCCAGGCTCCGAAGGCCCCTCATTCAGCAGAGGCAACTCTATAAAATAAAAACAACTTTGATGCGCTGAAGGAAGATGAAGCCCAAGAACCAGAAGCAACAACAGTTAAGGAAGGCCCCCTGGCAGACGGAAGCCTTCCGGATTCCACTCCCCTAGAATCAGTAGCAGCGAGAGAAATTCGGGCTTCAGACCCGGAACCCTCTGCCCCTGCAGATCTGGTTGTTTCAGTCCCCTCTAGTGGCTCTGTGGAAACTCCTGAACCTGAAGACAATTCAGTTCCGTCTCCACCCCTTACCCGAGGGCGAAGGACCAACAAAGCGCGCAGAGAAAAGGAGGCAGCCTCCAACATTTCTTTAGGTTCTCAGAAAAAGCTGGATCCCTACTTTAAGGGGAAAATTTCATCCCCCTCGGTTTAATGTTCTGCTTATGTTTTCTACTGTGCTCACAGTTTGTGAGAATCTACTCATGTATGCATTTTTTGTCATTTTCTCGAATTAGCTCAAGAAGCAGATGGGATTGGTTCCCCAAGACATTCACAAGATGGTTGGCAGCACTGTTAGAGGTCACCAACCTTCTTCAGATTTGTAACTTTCTGATTCTGGCTCGCCAGAATGCCAATTAATGCAACATAACCGTTCTCGTCAAAAAAAAGATTGTATCCAAAAATCAAAGGAAAATGTATTGTAACACGCATGTTAAGTAAACATTTAAGGTTGTGAGGCCTCTTAGGTACATTTAAGACTGTGAGAACTGTCCAAGGGCTTTGCGTTGTGTAAGCATTTAAGAAAGAATTGTGTAAACATTTAAGAAATAATGCATACGTTAAATACTTAATAATAATAATAATAATAATAATAACAACAATAGTATAACAAACATAAAATATTTATAATTAACAAAACTTAGGATAAATTAGCAGAAAATGTTAAGACAAACATTCAAACTAATGCTAGCATTAATCCACCTTCGAGCAATGCATAAGAAAATATATAATCCAAAAACACTGTATATGATAAAAAACTTTGGATATGCTAACATATAAAACATTGGGAATAGTGAAGCCGGCAATAAGACCTCCAATCTATTATCCAATCAGATCATGTCATATATGATATTTTTTATTATATAAAAATCAATGTTTTTAGTTCCTTAATTCCAATAATAAATATTATGCAAATATTTGTGGACAAAGGACAAATTAATATGAAGTCAACGAATTATCGATCGTTATAGTCCTTCTATGCCTTCGGCAAAGACTAATAATGATTTCTTCTTATAGCACATGATTTATCATTTATTCAAGCCTAAATTGTTGTATATATCATCAAGGACGAGGAAATTTCAAAATGAGAATCAAGCAATGTGTTCTTTGGCTTTTCACCTAAAACCCACTACATATAACCAATAATGAATTGTATTGTCACATAATCAAAGAAGCCACAAGGATTCTTCAATCCACATAAGTGATATAGGGGCTATGAAGGACAAATTAAGTTAGATGGCTTAAAAGTTACAAAAATCTCAAAAGATACCATGGGTTAAGAAACTATGTTTTCAAACATCTAGGAGTGAGCAATAAATCCCTAAAAAAGTTTCAAAACACAAATAAGAATATGGAAATTGAATTAATAATAAATGATAAGAAATAGTTTAATAAGAACATGGAAATTGAATTAATAATAAATGATAAGAAATAGTTTGTTATATAAAATTAGCTATTGTGTTATCTAAGTTTGTTAATTTCATAACACACAAATAAAAATATAGAAATTGAATTAATAATACATGATAAGAAATAGTTTGTTATATAAACCATTAGCTATTGTGTTATCTTGTAATATTTATCTAAGTTTGTTATAAAAATATTTATCTATTATTTTATTTCATTTAGAAAATTTATTAAAGAATATAAAGTGAGAGAGGAAGATAAACAAACCCATTTTGATTCATCTAAGTATGTCTAGGGAAGTGTGTGCTTATACTCGAAGGTTAAGGATGCAGAATATCATTAATTCAACTTAAGAGTTTGGGAAATTGCCTTAGTGCATGGTATTAATTTTGTAGTTGAGACACCATAGGAGATCCTTCAATTGGAGGGAAAATGGAGTTGGAAAGTCTAGTGCTAACCTAATGGAAGATCTCATCTTAAAGTCATTGACAAATAATTAAAAATGTGAGTTGTCGCTATGTACTCAAGGACCATATAAATGGATGTAGAAAACAAAGAATCTTGTTGATGGTATGCTAAACCTTCACAAGGATTGGAAAGTTATGTGTAGTCTTTGTAAGACGATTTTAGACCCAAGTACATGTCTTAACACCAATATCCACAACATATTTTCCGCATATTTTGAATGCCATTTTTACCTATCGAAACACTATCGTGTTCTTGTTATGTGTATGCTCCAAATAATCTTGTTCCAAAAGTTCAATTATAATAATAGATGTCCTAATATTTACCAATGGATGAGTGGATTATTATTAGTGATTTTACCATGGTCGAATGAGATATTGACCAAGTTGGGGGCATAGTTAGTACTCTTAAGGCACCAAAAAACAAATTTAAAAAGTTTGTGTTAGGGATTTTGGATATCAAATATCAAGCAAAAACCCTTGGAATCAAGGGGTTTCTCTACATGGTCCAATAAATAAGGTGGATTGACTAGATTCCTAACAATTAGACAACTTCAATCAATAAAGTGGACTAGCTAGACTCCAAGCATTGTTAAACAGGTTGAATCAACAAAGTGGACCAAGTAGACTCCAAGAATTATTAGATAAGTCGAATTGACAAAATGGACCAACTAAACTCCAAGCACTACTTTATACAAATCAATAAAGTGAATTAACTAGACTAAGCACAAATTTGACAAGTTTTATGCAAACTTGCAAATAGCCCATCTTCACAAGTAAATGAAAATGAATTGTCTTAATGAGGCTTCCATCATAAAGCTACATCAAAAACCATCAAAAGGCTAGATCATTTTCCAATTCATATCATCATGTTTCATGGAAGGAGAGTTAAAAATCCACCTACTTTGCCTATAGATTAAAAGTTCCACTTATAGAGTCCTAAGAGCATGTACAAGTTATTTCACCATTGGGTAACTCAAGCAAAAGTTTGTAACAACATTTTTTGGGTGAGGGTTTTTGTTTATGAACTTATTGTGGGTCGTAATTACTCAAAAAGAAACAAAGCTTCTTAGAGGATAGAAATAATTTATTACAAGGAAACGTAAAGCTATTGGGAGGTATCTCAAAACAACTAATACAAGCTAGATTGAAATAAAAGAATGAGCTTTTCAAAAAGTTGAGCTATATCGAAACATCTAGCATCAAAGGATATATATATAATTGATTACAAGAAACACAAAGCTATGGGGAGGCATCTCAAAACTACTAATAAAAGCCTAATTGAAATGAAAGGATGAGCTTTTCAAAAAGTTGAGCTATATCGGAACATCTAGCATCAACTTCTAATTATAATTTTTGACACTTAGTCAAGACAAAGATCAATTGGCATGAAGGTAAGGATGCTACAAAAAAATCATGTTTTCTATACCTAAAACACATAGGTTTCTTTAAGGATCCTCATCCCAAAGATCAAGTTGGAGTCCTTAGGGTGGGGATGAAATAAAAGATAAGTTTCAATTCCAAAGAAGTCACGATGTTGCTAGAATTGAAGCAAAGACATTCATCAAGAGCATTGCTCTTATTAAAATTCTCAACAATGAGAATTATTTATTGTCTCTACCCCTAGATAAGCTTGAGTTGTTCCACATTCTACAAGATATGGCTAATGGAAAATCGTCAATGTCACATATTGGCCATAAAAGCACTCCATACTAAATTTATTTACTTTAATAACTCATTGTTAGGCTAAATTCTAACTCTAACAACAATACCATTATAAATTCATATGCACATACAAATAGTGAAAACAATGCATATCTTGAATTCATTCATTACACATTCAATTACATGAATTCACATAGCAAACTACAACCAGAAAGCATTCCACAAAAAGATAAAGATGAAGAATTATCTATAATTGAATGTGTGTCCACCAAACTGGTTGTTAAAGAGTGATTCACCACACGTCATTCTCTTCATCTCTTATGGTTTCTCGTGATCTAATATTCTTTGTATATCTAATAATTCTTTGATATTCTTCTTGATCAAGGGATATGATGTTTGGGCTTGAGATTTGAATAAATACTTTGAATAGGACATGTTCATTGCCCTTATCTGCCATGTCTTGTGAAATACATATGCTTGGGACATTGAGAACATGTTTCGATTAGAACAAATTTCAAAATCTTGTATTTTTTCGTTGATCAATTAGTAGTTGGTAATTTTACCTTTTATTCTTGAAATGTCATTATTATTAATGAATATTCGTCCATATATTGTTGTTATATTCCCTGTGGATCGGATCCAAGCAAATTGAATCCAAAATTTGATATTTGACTCAATGAAATGAATAGCACTTGGTAAAAGATATCGGTCCATTCTGTAGGAATCAATTATGGATTTTACTACCAAGCCAAACCATCATACTAGTAGGACAAAGAAAGCTCCTACATGGCTCAAATCTCACTCGACCCAACCCATTGCTCTCATCTCAAAAAACCAATATGCTCAGTGTTAAGCACTCCATGCCCTCATCCAACTGTTAGTGCACCATGGCACTCCCTCCCCACAACACAAGGAAGTTCTCAATACAGGGAAGTAATTCTCAATACACCCTAGGAAAGCCTTAAATATACCGAAAAAGGTGATATTTCTAAAGATCTACTTCAACAAAGCATATGAAAAAAATGAGTGGGAATTTAATATAAGATGTTAATTGGGATTTGAAAGCCTTTTTACTTGAGTTGTAATAATTATTTTTTTGAAAACCTCAACGAAGGCCATGTTAATGGCCTGTAAGATACAATTTCACTTCAATATTCCATGAAGCAAGGGTGCCCTCCAGGGCCATATTTATATGATGTTGCAACAAATGCATTAAAATATTGTTTTGACGTTGCTCAATTACAATGAGTTGTCTAAAGCCTCATTTTTTGTAGGTGAATGGTTATTACATGTTCATTTTGCTAAAGATTAAACCCTGACCCCAAAGCTTCCCTACATCTCTATTGAAAGAATAATGCATTATCGAGACATCATTGCTAAAACAATTGGTGAAATGACAAGGAAAACCAAAGACACTATTATAGGGCAACATTTCTTAAGTATGGAAGATTATCTAGTCAAGATGAATAGTTGGTTATTCCAGCATAATATAATTTTAAAATTGGTCATCGAAGGCCCTATGGGAGTAGGTCTTGCACAAATTTAAAATCTAGCTTTAGAGATGGTGTTCCAATGCAATTCCACTAACAAGCAAAATTACCCTATTAGAGAAAATTTTGGCAACAACTCATGCCACTATTCCTCCTATTTCTTTCTTTCCAATTTAGGCTACCTCTTTAGCAAATTCTTTGGGTTTAGTAATGTCGAATAAGAGTCCTTATATTAGCTTCACGAGGCATTTGTACCTTGTCTAGGGACTAAGGAGGGCTTGGTTTGACTAAATGTGTGAACTTGGGGAGATATTGGCAACTAAATGGGTCATGTCTACTATACCTCCTCTCTTACTTTTCCATTTTAGGCTACAAGAAACTAGAAATGCTTCTTTGAAAATATCTTTGGGGGAGCAATGTGGGATGAATGGCCTTCCATTAGCTACATGGGGCATGGGGCCATTGTACAATGTCTAGGGAAGATGGAGGTCTTGGTTTTGACTAAATGTATTAACTTAGGGGGCTATTTGCAACTAAGTGGATCATCAAGGTCATGGTCATGAGTAGGAATTTAGCTTAGCAAAATCTTGTATGTCATTGTATAAGAGTGTTATCTATGTAAATTATAAAAAGTCCATGGAGATTTGTAACATAATGTGATTGAAGCTTTTCAAATCAGAGATCATGGGTTCTAAAGGGGATTTGGCAAGATTGGCAACTAGTATCCAAATAATTACATTAGAACTTTGGCAGACACTAAAGCAAGTTGAAGATGAACTTGGACGTTTCTTTGGATAAGGAACATACCGATTGGGTTATTTTCATTTTTTGATAAGAGAGGTTAAAAGACTTTCAAATATGGGGAGATCCATGGGACAAGGACTTCAGTAAACACACTACCTTGGAGAAATTTAAGAAAAAACTCAAAGGCCCTTGCATACAAACCAAAAGCCTCCTTCACATTGTGTAACATTCTTTTGGACAACAAATTATTTAATATAAATTTGGATGCTCAAGGATCTATCATAAAAGATTAAAAATGGTTCAATAGGATGCCCTCCTTGAATCACAAATCCAAGGGCTATTAATATCCGGCCAAATTATCCCTTTGAAAATACATTTAACCATTTAGGTTAATAAAACAAGATAACTTGGGTGTAAAGGTATCTATAAATCTCACTCACCCTTTAGAATAGGTGCATGGGTGTTTGTTATTCAATCATAGTGTAGCAATCAAGGATAAGCCCCATCACTCCAACGTTGCAAATGCTTTATTTGTCATTTGCATGTTATATGGAGCTGCAAAGTTGTCAAAGCCTTCTAAACATGGGTTGTTATTGAGTACATCATTCTCTTTGTCGTCCACCTTCATTATAAAGTAATCATTTTTTACCATTATGATATGAATAGACGGACCCAATCTCCCTCGACC
>ML836012.1:47633-62370 GCA_009831015.1 Picea engelmannii
CTCGTAGTATACTGGACATCTGAAAATGAGGTGCTCCTCCGAGTTGGTCTCTTGATTAAAGTATCATGTTGATCCAGTCATTGGGGCATCAATGCAATGTTGACAACTACAACTGCTACCAAACAAATCCTGATGATGTCAACCATGTAGGAGTTGAACTCATGTGGCAAACACTCCTTGTTTTCAAGCCTAGGTCAGAGGTGTCTAAAATGTGTTGCTAAAGTTGTTGTGCTACTATATTGAGGTCAATAAGAGCTCTTGATCAAATCAACTGGTTGTTGAACGTGACAAAGCTTGACATCATGTTTCATGTGTAACAAATCTTACTCCACTACGATACATTTTCTAGAGGATTGCAACACATGCAAGTGTAATTGTTCCCTATCAATCTTGAACCCTATCACTGTTTAATCTGCGCATTGTACCCATTCATCTCACTATAGTAACCAATTTTATAAGATGTTATGCACAAATGATAGCCTCATTTAGTCTTGGTTCAATTGTATGGCAAATATCTTTGGGAGTCAATGACATAAGCAAGACACAGCAACTTGATGCCTCCACTTGCTGCTGCAAGTTCTAACTGCATACCTGCTCAGTTCTAACTCTCGAGTCTAGATCTTAGGACTCTGGCACTATCCGACTTGCTGCTCAGAGCTGACGACTCCATACTTGCTACAATTCAGTACTACAGGCCACACCACCACAGTGGGACTCACTGTATACATAAAAACTGTTGAAATTTAGTAGCTTGAAGGTACTTTTGCATTGGCAGCGCTCAGCGTGCGGAAGTGGCCAAGCAAATTTTTCTCCGAATGACTTTATAATATGTTTTTATAAAGTGACTTTATAAGGTGGAGAGAGAACCTCTCTATACTAAAAGTGACTTTATGATGTTGAGGAAATTGGGGAAATTGTAGTGCCTTTGATAATGATATAACATCTCAAACAGTAAACTCAGGTTGCTATCACTGAATAATTCTACACTGAAATTATGACAGTAAATTACAGAAGCGGAAACACAAAGATTAGAGAGAAATCATCCATGCACAAGAGACACAAAAAATTTTGTTTTGTAAAATTTCTGATCGAGAATTTCCGAGGACAAAACCAGTCCTCACGACAAATTACAGATTTCAGCAAATTCCGGAAAAACCTTCCAACTTGCAAACCTATTGCTATACCCTGATAACGTCACCTTGCTGGCTATTGACGTCACCTATTGTACAACCTGTACGACCCATATGAACTGTACAGCCTATCCATACCACACATGCGACTATCCTTCCTTAGTAGAAAATTAGAAAACAGAATGTCCAGAAACCTTAAGGCCAAATTTGCCAAAGTGAAGAATTTCCTTGTTGAAATTTTTCTTCCCAATCTCCTTGGCACAAGTGCTCACTCACTTATGCCAACTCCATAATGTCACAATGATCCTCACATTGTCTCTCCTTTTATAGGAGTCCAAAGTGAGTTTAGAAGCCCTTAACTTACTTTAAGGAGCCCTTCACTAAACTCAACATTAGATTAGAATTGTTTATTCCTCCATGTGGGTGTGAAGCTTCAACATGTGGTTGTGAAGCCCCAAGCAAGCCCCAACTCACTATATAAGGGGTTTTCACCAAAACAAAACATGCAATGTGAGTGTCGTCAAAGATTCCCACATACACGACACTAACACCTATTGAATGGTGTTGTCATTGATGTCAAAGTCAGTCATTGGTGATCAGCATGAAGAATCCTATGGGTTTACTTGAAGGAGTCTCCAAAGTGGTCCCCTTATGGCGTAGCTTTAAGCATTGCCCTCACAAGAAGATGCTTTGAAGAAGCCCAAAAACCAAGTGAAGAATCCCCTAAAGTCGAGTGAAGAAGGCTACAAATGTCCAAGATAAAGATTGAAAGATGGAGATTGTTGAAAGTATTATTTGTAGTCAATTCAGATACCCTATTTTTGAGGGAATTTTTACACTACATAACTAACTCAAATGGAAGCACAAGTTACATGGTTGGAAAGATTATTCCGAGACCTTTCCAACGGTATATGGAAGTCCCTCTAACTCCCTAAGAAAAAGAGATGTGAATTTTTCCGTCTGACAACCCAACCAAAAAATTGACAGTTCAGCCATGTCGACCCAAAAACTAAAATTAGGGACAGAGCTACTATAAATACATGATGGATTTTTGCATTTTTAGTGTATCCAAGCTTCTAATCTCTTAAGCATAAGTTTGGTAGTGAAGGAACTGGGAGGATAAGGAGCTCTTATGAGGGATATTCTCTAGTCTTATGGTGATGTTTTGATCATTGCTATGGGTTTGCTTAGTATGGAAGGTTGATTCTTTGCACAGGGTTCTATGTGGTTGTTGGGGTTTATGTGTGGACCCATATGGACCTAGAATCTCTATGTGGACCTAGTTTGATGATGATGATGTATCGATGATAGTGATAGAGACAGTGACAGTGGCAATCTATGTGGACCTAGTTTGATTATAATGATGTATCAATGATAGTGATGGAGACAGTGACAGTGACATGTTGATTCTTTTATATACATATTTGAGGGCGGAAGGAAGGGGCAAGGAAAGAGGGTTGGAGCCTCCTTCCAATTGGAGTTGAAGAATCTAGGGAGTTGTAGTTTCTTTCAAGTTGGAGCCTGTAAACTAGAGGGTTGAAGCCTCCTTCCAGTTGGAGCTAGAGAATATTGGAAGTTGTAGTTTCCTATGAATGTAATCTTGTTATTATATAAGAAAAACATTTAGTGGATTTCCACGTAAATCTGTTGTGCACTGTGTATTTCTTCTTCTACTCTTTATTGTATTATTGGATGCATTTATTTGATTGAAAAGTTGAAGTTTAAGAAGTGTTAAATTGTACTTGATATTGATTCACCCCCCCTCTCAGTATCAACAATTGGAATCAGAGCAGGTTACCTTCAAAACAGTCTAATCACTGGAAGGAAGATCATGAGCAAAAATGGAAGGCCACATTCCAAAAGGAATTCCACCATTTGATGGAAACAATTATGCATACTGGAGCAACAAAATGCAAACTTACTTGACAGCTTTAGGAGTGGATATCGGACTCTCAGTTGTCAATGGCTATAAAGTTCCAAAAACCACTCCAATTGATCCAGATGAGAAGAAATTAATGAGTTGTGATTCAAAGGCTAGGCATGCTTTCATAAGTGGATTGACACCAATTGTTTCTAGCAAGGTGATGGCTTGTAGCACAACTAAAGAGGTTTAGGATAAACTTCAAAATATTTATGAAGGCGATTTGGGATAAACTTCGAAATATTTATGAACGCGATCTGAAATTCAAGCTTCAACGACACATAGCACAGTTTGAAAATCTGAAAATGAATGAAAAAGAAGATATTGCAACCTATTTACTTAAGAGTAGAAGAAGTTGTCAATGCCATCAGAGAATAAGGAGAAGTCATCAAAGAGTCCTTGGTTGTACAGAAAGTGTTGAGATCACTTCCTTTGAGATATGATGCCAAGGTCTTGACCATTGAAGAAACTAGGGATTTGACAAAAATGACAATGGATTAACTACATGATTCACAAGAATTATTTAATCCTGTTCACTTTCACGCAAGAAAATAGCTGATGTTGACAACGAAAAAGTTGAATTACTACCAGAAATTTGAAAAAAGTACTGAAAAGTTAGATGAAATGCTTAACAACCAGAGATCACCTACAGAGAAGACAAGACTTGGATATGACAACAATTTGAAGACAATAGACACAGATAAAATAGACAAGGAAGATGAAGGAAATTCTAACAACTATGCAAATGCCTTAAAAGTGGAATCAACAAACTCAAGGAAGTTGAAGAACAACAAAAACATGACACCTCCAACCGGAACAGAAAATCAAAATTCAAAAGGGGTGAGATACCAAAAAGGTCCTTGTCTACCAAGTATGAGAATATTTTTCTTGGTCATTGTTATGTTTGCAGAAACTTTGGACACAAAGCAATTCACTGTAAAATCATGCAAGAAACAACTATATAAGAAACATAAATGATTATGGATATCCAAGAACAATCATGTAAATAGTAGATTTGGAAATGCTCATGGATTTGTCAACAAAGATTACAATCCATTTGATCAACTGATGGATCAGAACATTGTATGCTACAACTGTAATAATCTTGGTCACAAAGCACGAGATTACAAAGATGTGAAAGAAGATGCTCCTATCATAAAACCAACTACAGTATGGGAAATGAAAGAGAATCCAAACAAGGAAGATTGTTGATTAGCACTGCTTGTTGAAGATAAAGAAGACGAATGGTACATAGTCAGTGGGTGCTCAACATACATGACTAGGGACCAAAACAAATTCATCAGCTTAAAGAAAGGAAAAACTAGCAGTGTTGCATTTGGAAATGACTCCTCTGTCAAAATACTTGGAAAAGGTGTAGTGAGCCTTAGAAGTAAAAAGGTAAAAGCAAAAATGTCTTGAAGGTTGAAGATTTGAAGTATAATCTCCTTAGTGTCAATAAAATATGTGATCAAGGATACAATCGTAAGTTTGATTCCCAAAGATGTGAAATCAAAGAAGAAGACTCAATAAGATTGGTTGCAACAGCAACAAGAAGACCAAATAACATATACATCCTAGACAAAGAAGAGAGAAAGAGGATTGAAGTCACACAAAAGAGCTCCAAGGACTATAATAAGGAAGGAAAGGATAAGAAGCCAAAAAAGGACGGTGAAATACTATTGAGCGCCATGAGTTCAGGGGAAAAACCCCAAAAAGAAAGAGTTACCCTTTGCCATTGATGTCAAAGAGGGAGAGAAAGATCAAGAGCATGATGACAAGGTGTATGAGTGTTGCCATCAAGCACAAAGGGGGAGATTGTTGAATGGTGTTGTCATTGATGTCAAAGTCAGTCATTGGTGATCAACATGAAGAAGCATATGGGTTTATTTGAAAGAGTCTCCAAAGTGGTCCCCTTATGGCGTAGCTTTAAGCATGGCCTTCACGAGAAGATGCTTTGAAGAAGCCCTAAAACCAAATGAAGAATCCCCTAAAGTCAAGTGAAGAAGCCTACAGATGTCCAAGATAAAGATTGCAAGATGGAGATTGTTGAAAGTATTATTTATGGTAAATTCGGATACCCTATCTTTGAGGAAATTTTTACCATACATAACTAACTCAAATGAAAGCACAAGTTACATGGTAATGCGGAAAAAGAAAAAAAAAAGGAGAAATGAAATCTTCTACTAATATTGTATGGTTCATTAACTCCCTAAGAATGAGGAGATATGAATTTTTTCATCCAACAACCCAGCCATAAATTAAGGGCAGTTTAACCAAGTCGGCCCAAAAACTAAAAATAGAGACATAACTATTATAAATACAGGATGGATTTTCACATTTTTAGTGTATCCAAGCTTGTGATCTCTTAGCACAAGTCTGGTAGCAAAGGAACTGGGAGGATAAGGAGCTCTTATGAAGGATATTTTCTAGTTTTATGGTGATGTTTTGATCATTGCTATGGGTTCGCTATAGTATGGAAGGTTGATTCTTTGCACGGGGTTCTATGTGGTTGTTGGGGTTTATGTGTGGACCCATGTGAACCTAGGATCTCTATGTGGACCTAGTTTCTATGTGGACCCAGTTTGATGATGATGTATAAATGATAGTGATAAAGACAATCTATGTGGACCTAGTTTGATGATGATGATGTATAGATGATAGTGACAAAGACAGTGATAGTGGCAGAGACAAAGAGTGATCGTGATAGTGCCATGTTGATTATTTTATATACATATTTGAGGGTGGAAGGAAGGGGCAAGGAAAGGGAGTTGGAGCCTCCTTCTAGTTGGAGTTGGAGAATCTAGGGAGTTGTAGTTTCCTTCAGGTTGGAGCCCGTAAACTAGGGGGTTGAAGCCCCCTTCTTGTTGGAGCTGGAGAATCTTGGAAGTTGTAGCTTCCTATGAATGTAATCTTGTTATTATATAAGAAAAACATTATGTGGATTTCCACATAAATCTGTTATGCATTGTGTATTTCTTCTTCTACTCTTTATTGTATATTGAATGCATTTATTTGATTGAAAAGTTAAAGTTTAAATCTTGGGTGAAATCGAGAGGAGAATTGAACCACTTACCAATCCTTCTCCCACTGTAGGTAAGGGATCCTAAGCCAACGATCCCCTTTAAGTTTAATTCAATGCAACTTGAGGAAAAGGAATTTCAACAGTTAGTTTGATGAGAATGGCAAGGATTCAACCCATCTTCAAGGAGATAGAAAGCTTTCAATTTGCTTACTCCCTTAAGAAGTTAAAAGGCGTATTCACAACATGGATTCAAGCCAAAAAGGAAGATATGGAGAAGGATTTAAAAGATGTAGAACAACAAATTGCAGAGATTTTTGAGAAAAATCTAAGTGGTGTTTTAGGGGAAGAAGAGAAAGGGAGGCTCAAGAATTTGGAATTAAAAAAATCTAACATTCTAGCTCAAACCAAAGCCAAATGGTGTTTGAAGAATAGACCTATTTGGCTCAAGAATAGTGATGAGAATACAAAATTTCCATAGTTATGTGAACCATAGAAAGAAAGTCAATACTATCTAGGAGATGCCAAGAGGGGACGACACTTTAATGAGATCTTTTACAAAAATATCAAAATTGAGAATTCCATTCTATTTATAAGGAGACGACTCCTGTTAATATTGAGTAAATCTTAAAGATTGCATCATTCTTTCATAGCATCATTTTTTAAGACAATCAGATGTTCAATGAGGAGGTGACCAAAAAGGAGCTTATGTCACCTGTCATCCTTTAAGAAGGACAAAAGTCCAACCCGATCCGAGGGCCGACGAAATTCTTACTACATTTTATTGATACTTTGGAGGTGGATCTATTAAGGGTTATTGAGGAGGTGAGATCAAGTGGTAAAGTACTAGGTGCTTTTAATTATACTTTCTTAATGTTGATTCCAAAGAAGGAAAAGCCTAGTACTTTTGATGAATTTCGACCAATTTCATTATGTAATTGTGTGTACAAGATCATAACAAAGGTTTTGGTAGGAGTTAAAAAGATTTTTCAAAGGTCATTTCTCAAAAATAGTTTGGGTTTCTCAATGGAAGGCAGAATTATGAGGCAATGGGATCGACTAAAGAAGGCTTGCATTATAAAGATGAAAAATGTTTTAATTATGGTTTTCAAGTTGGACTTGTCGCAAGAATACGATCATGTGAATTGGCTTTATTTGAGGTTGTTGCTCTTGTAGGTAAGGTTTAATCTTCAAGTGGTTAAATGGAATATGGGTGTCATTACATTTGTATCCTTTGTAATCCTCATAAATGAATAGGCTTCGATCGTTTGTAAGCCATCAATTGGTTTAAGGCAAAGATGCCCTCTTTCTCCTTTGTTATTTTCACTAGAGGTTGAAGGTCTATGCAGATTAATAAAGGAGGCCAAAAGATTAGGTGCCTTGAAACGGGTTAAAATAGGTAGAGTTTTGTTCCTTTCCCATCTATTGTTTGTGGATGATGTTCTTCTCTTTCTTGATGGAACTACTAGCGAAACAAGGAAGATGTAAGAAATTATGGAGTTATACAATAAGGCCTCTAATTGAGTTATGGAGTCATCTAATAAAAAAAACTCTTTAAACATAAAGGAAAAAATCATTCATGTCCTTTTACTTCACTTTATTTTTTCACGGTAGTATATCCCATCTAAAGTTGTCATGCCATGATGTAAAAGATCCATCAAAAAACATGAAGGATAAAACATTGAGGTGCAAGCCTCTCGCCGCTTTAAAAAACCAAGGTTAACATGGGATTGTTCCAGCTTCTTTTTTCACCTTCTAGTAGTTAATAAAAGGTCTGCTCTTTTTTTTGACATCGAACATCAAATTATTTTCCATTTTATTTTATTAACATTGCACCAATGAAGAGTAGAACATCTCTTGCACCCATGGTTGTTAGAGCACTTTGATCCTATTGGTGCAAAAACAAAATCATAAAAAGCAACAACATATATCCTCGCTTAAGGTGAGACATACCACTTACTGTGAAACATACTATTGCATGGTCTTTTACTTCTCATTTTAACGTATAAATTCTTTAAGCACTGAAGGGCTTTCACAATCCAATGAGTGAGCATCGCCCTACACAATGAGTGCTAAGTGGACTATTCAAAATCATGAGAAAATTGGTTAGTTGCAACAAATGCTCATGGATATGGGTCATGGATTGATGACGTACTATACACATATAATCCCAAAAATGTTGTCTCGTGTAAATTCTTATTTACCTTAACTATAATTTCACTCACAATACCACAATAAAAACTAATTGTACATGATAAAAATAAAGCCTTCACAAAAGGCAAAAAACACTAAATCTACATTCCAACCAAAAGGAAAATTGAAACTGCCTAATAAAAAAATCAAGACTTTACAACATAAAGCGCTAATAAACATGCTTGGCACCACTACATTTGCATGTGAAATCTATAAACTACATTGCTATAAAATTACATAGAGTCTGCAAATGCAGGCTAGCTCAATTGGTTAGAGCAGTGGCCGATACAGAACTCTAGGCAAGTGATCATACCTCAAGGAAGCATGCCCCGAGGCTAATAGTCTAATATCAGCACGCAGAGGAGGTGCCGTACTGTGCAGATGCCCAATGTAAAAAAATCGGGAGATGTATAGATGTACTACACCAAAAACCCAACAGAATAAAAAAGAATGCAGTATGTGCCAGAACACAGCTATCAAAAAGATTCAATTTCGAACAGTGTGTGAAGCCCCTCACTGCGCTTTGTGGAGTGCAAAAATGGAGTTGGAACTACAATTAGCCAGTGCAAAGGTCGCATAACCGTAATAGGCAATGAAAATGAAGACACAAATTAGCAACATCATACTAGGATGCCTCATACATTCTACTAAACTGCCCTACATATCGTGCTGGAATGTCCCCGATGTCCTAATGCGTATGCCATGAAAATGAAACCAGAAACTAGCAACACATCATACTAGAGTGCCCCCTATACCAGCAAACATAGTCCATTGTGGAAAAGGGCATAAGGGATTGTGTACATGCACTCAGCGAATTCTATGCAAACATCGACACCGAACACCCCAATTTGGAATGCTTAAATACAGAATATGCTACAAAATGTCAATTAAAAGCAAAATAACATACTAAAATGCCCCACATAAAACAACATAGGTATCAGGAATCAGATAGCCAATAAATGCGTCTTTCAAAAGCTGACAAACTATCAAAGCTAATGACTCAGGAATGGTCACGGCAGAAATTTTAATTCCAGTCAATAGATGTGTGCAGTTTGAGTGGAAAACAACTTCTTTCATAATTAATACCCTCGAAATATAAATCGCACGAAATTACTTTTTAAAAATGGCATTCACATGAAGTTATAGAGATCTTACCCAATAAACCGCAATAATAAGCTATATGCAGCCGAGTATCCGGATCCCAATCCGCAATCAAGTATAAACCGCTCGCTTATATAGTATCATTAAACAGTAAACCCACCATTAATGTGGAACCGATTGAATGCAAACCCCAACACCCAATTAACTCTAGGAATTCAATATCTTCCAATTATCAAACCTCAGTGCATTCACAAGAACCAGGAACCAGATCTGATCGGACAAAACCCAAATCCCGGAAGGGTAGAAGCGAGTTGTAGCTTTTTAATGGGGAGAAAAAAAGGTTAATATTTGGACAGAGAAACCACAAAAGCCCTTTCCTGGAAATATTTTGTAAAAACCGAAGGATCGGCCAGTTCTTTTCAATAAATTGACTTAAGGGTTAACTAATACTACTATTGTCCTTCCAATGTTTCAGACGATGAGAAGAAACGGCCCCGTGGAAGAACGAACCCTGGCACCTCTCGCTGGGGATTCGAACGGATCCCCAGTACACTGCAGGCATTTTGAATTCCCCCGACAATAACCGTCGGCCCCCTGAAAAAATATCGAGACCGTGGACTTGCTGTGATTCGATCGGGCGACCTGAAGAGAAATAGAAACTAGTGGGACAAAATCATTTGCAACAGGGCAGAATTATGAAGGGCAGCAGTGAAATCAGCCCATAACGAAGCAGACGAAGATTCCAGAAAGACGAAAATTAGGAACGCAGTACAGATGTACAGGAGAGCCTAATTTCCTCTATTGCATAGGGAGAGGCTGAAGGGAATTTATAGGATAGATGGAAGGAAAGGAGGCGCCGGAAATAGCGTGCTTCAACGAACTCTAGATGTTCATCAATGGCACATTTTATGAGGGTAAAAATCAGTCCATGGCTTTGATTTGGGTGATTAATATTGAAAGTCGGTGAATAGAGATGACATCATGAAAAAAAATTTAATGAACCATTTTTTTTTAATTAATTTTAATTTTGTGAGTTTTAATGGATAAATTGGGTTTTTGTGATGGAGCCATGGAGGAGTAGAATAAATGGTCAATGTTTTTTGGGATGGAAGAGAGAGGAGTAGAATAAATGGCCAATGTTTTTTTGGGATTGAAGAAAGGAAAAATGAAAGTGGATATATAATCAGAAAACAATTAGATAGATATATTGATTTAATGTTTTACTCATAAGAAATTATAAACTTTAAAACTATGAAATTATAAAGTAAGGTTATCTTATCATCATTAAATATTTATTTATGAAAGTTTTAAATTTTTATATTTATGAATGAAGATAGTTTTAAAATGAGTTTTTTCTTCTTTTACTTTTTATTTGTTTGATGGCAAACTTGAGGAGAAGAGTTTGTCTAAGATCCGAAGCATTGTTAGTAATAGAGGTTTCATAATATGATTTTTTGGAATCTAGAGAATAGTTCAAGGAGTTTATGATCTAACAAAGCTATCATGTAAATTTGTCTAAATAAAATTTGTAGACTTTAAAGAATTCTTATATGATAGTTAAGAAGTTGTATTTAGCATTCTTTGAATCTGAGTTGAGTAGAGGTTCAGAGATGAAGAGAAGCACAATTCTATCAAACAAATCAAATTTGAAGAAAAAATGAGATTATTGGAAGAAAAAAAATGATTGTTCCCTATAAATTGTTTGATAAGGAGAAACAAGAGGCAAAACATCAACACATTGTGTTGTATAAGAAGGGTTGGACCAAGCAAGTGAAAAAGAAGTACCACTATGGAGCATGAACTCTGATAAGATCTCCTACAAATCAATCTCAAAATATAATCTTTTTAAAATTTATGTTGTTAATTTCCTCACACTATGATATCTTTATCATGACAATTATGATGAAACAGTGATAAAACAAAAATAGATATTGTTTACTTGGAAAAAAAAACTCTATACACAATACACTAATTGCTAATGTTTTAAATAGAAAATTCCTATTTAATCATTATATGTGTGGGTGAGAAAGATTTTAACATGTATATTTCAATCTTATGGTTTAGGTTCTAACATTACTTTTCTTTTATCAAAAATATTTAATAGAAATTTGAAAGGACAATTACACTATATAAATTTCATTAATTACACTATATAAGTCTCATTATTGACTTGTAATACCATGTTGATTAAAGATTTTATTATTTACTTGATAATATTAATAATTACTAATGAAAAATTTATATATACTACTATAAACTCATTTTAACTTTTTATTTATTAAACATCTAATAAAATAAAATAAAATAACAAAATACAAATTTTTAAACATCCAATAAAATAAAATAAAATAACAAAATACAAATTTTTAAACATCCAATAAATTAAAATAAAATAACAAATTATTTAGGTGTAAAACAATTCAATTAAAATAAATTTATACTAATTTATTTTATTACTTTATTCTTTATTATTATTATTTAATAAACTTTTTAAAATTCTGCGTAATATAAGAAAAAATATTATGTTCTATAATCTATCTTTTACACTTTTATATAACGAATCACAATTTTTCTTTGATTTTAATTTATTAATATTACATTAGTTTATATCCATACACATTACATCTCACTTTTTATGATTTAATTATAAAATTGACATGCATTAAAATTAATAAATCATTTTTATATTTTATTTTTATTAAATTAAAGATAATAAATTGTTTGTAATTTTATCAATTCAAACCTCCAAAATCTAAAAGTTTTGACATTAACATGGAATTACATTTTCAATTGAACAATGACATTTGAAATAAATAAAAAATACATATTTATGAAAATAAAAATAATATAATAGAACATTCTAGATATGTAGTGGCTAAGATTTTTGTTGTTTTTCTAATGTTGAATAGTTATCCGTGCAAAGGATACGTACTACCAAGGCCTACTAATTTGGACATACTCATCACATGGTCGGTGCCAAATGACGGGTTTTCTTTAAAGGGAAGTAGATTAACGTGTAATACACGCAAGGAGTTTAGTGTTAAGTGTTAGCTCAAAATATAGATTAACGTGTAATACACGCAAGGAGTTTAGTGTTAGCTCAAAATATTTCCCTCGAGGCGAACGTGAGATGGTTTAAAATAGGAGTTGGTTAAATGTTCTATTTTTTAGGTTTTTTTTGGTAGGAATTTGGCTATGTAAATCTGGATAAAATGGCTATTTTTTGTTGTTTGAATTGTATTTCTGAATGTATAAATGGATTCAGCTTGCTGAAAAACTCCCGAAGCATTTGGATTATACAAACTTAGCCACTCAAATGAGGCACTTGGATTATACAAACTTAGCCACTCAAATATGCAGATCCAACCATTCCTCACTTGATTTCGAGCAAAATCAAAAAATCGCCAAAAAACTGCAAAAAGGTAAAACGTTTAGACTACACTTTTAAAATCTAAATACTATTATCCATTTTCACAATACTGAGTAAGTTTGTTTTTGCTAAAGTATAAGTTTCTTTAGCGATCTTTGTGTTTGTGATGTATTTTCATAAAAGGTTAAAAGTAAAAAAAAAAAAAATTAAGCAATTTTAGCTAAATAGACACTCCTACTTAGAGTTTCTAAATCAAAATTAATTTTGATTCAAATGTTGTAAGCTAACTACAATACTCATCAAGTCTTCTAAATTGGAAAATGGAAAACTTGTCACCAAAATATAATAAACCCATCACATAAAAAAAACATGTCTTCTTCTAAATTACTTAAGTAAAATTGTTCTTCATGTTTCTATGATCTAAGCACTTGCATAGGATATATTAGTTGGATATCTCTCTTTGTGACAAACATCTTCCAATTTTTATGGATTGTTATTTGACATGTAATAAAGAGCCATGGGCCTTGTGTTGGTATACGATGGTTTAAAACACAGTGTTATTGTGATAGCCAATGCTTCCATCCCTGATTGGTTGATAACTTAAGGATGGTCGTGGCTTCAACCTAGCCATATTTTTAAATTAAATGGTAGTAGAGTTTAGAAAAAAGGTTAATAAATGGTTTATGAAGCCCTTGGTACTTGGAGCTAAATTTTAAATTTGTACTTGTTAGGTTAGACATTATTGAGTGAAAGAGTCAAAGTTGTTAGGTCAACAATAATGGTTTTGGGCACATGGTATTAGTGACTCTTGGTATTGAGCTTGTGGATTATATGTAATGAAGTCTTTAAAAGGCTTGGGGATACTCAATTGTAAGGTGTTAAGAGTTGAGCGGTGAATGCTCACTTGGTCGAGTTTGGTCAAGGGACTGATAGATCTATTGGTTGGTTTTTGTCGGTTTGGGTTTTCCAGGATAAATCACATGCCATGATTTATGTGGTGTTGCTATGATTTGAAATATTATTTTTCCCTCGCAATTTTAAAATTATCATGTGGTGTCAGAGCAAGGCAAACCTGGACTCTTTAGCGTGAGTGGTTTGAAGATAAGAGCCATGGAGAGAGATAAGGAAAGAGTCTTGGACCAATGTATGTGGATCCATTGTGAAGAATTGTGTAGGGGAAAACTAAACAGAACTAGAGGGCACGATCTTCTAAATCGATCAATTGGATTGTCGACTATTGGAATTGATGTTTGTGTGTTGTAGGAAGTTGTTTTTTATTTTGCCTATTGGTGACAGTGTTGCCTATTGGTAATGGTGTTGGTAACGGTAGCAGGAAAAACTTAAGTTTTTAAGTCGAATACAAGGGGGACTCGCAGGTCACGACTCATGTGTTCAAGGAAAATGGAGGTTGTGGCAGCGACGGAGGAAGTAAAAGGAGGAGATGAGCAAGGAGAGGCTTCAGGACTACTCTAAGCGCTACAGCAAGGTCGTGGACAATGCGGGATTGAAACCCTCCGTGAAAAGACAAAGATTAAGAAGGGTTCAGGGACTATGCATGTGATCTGTGCATGTGTGGCAGCCACATAGCAAGGAACTGGATTTAGAACTTGTTTTTAATGTGTGCGATCTGCAAGGATTCCCTTTCTGTTTGAGAGTTGGTAAATTGGTTGCCTTGTCTACATGTCTATCATGCAAACTGCATTATTCCGTGAGCTAGGTTAGTTATTGCATGAGACTATAATGAAGACGGTCAAGTGGAATGTGAATCGAGTGTGAACTAATCTATTGGCGTGATGGGTCAACTTGAGAAGTAATGGAAGGGCCCAATCTTATGCATATAGTGATAAAGAAGCATGGAGTTATGAGCATGAAGGTGGATCTCTTGCCCCGATGCAGATTTGGAGCCCAAGGGTTTGAAGGCAGCATGAGGAAGACGAGCAATGGCAAGGCGAGAAGATGGTGGCATAAGTGTCAGGATAACAACAATGAAAAAAATTAAAATT
>ML836013.1:0-11984 GCA_009831015.1 Picea engelmannii
AGGAAATGCAGGACCTGATATACTTGTTGACCTCCTGTCGAAGTTTTGGCCAGTAGAAATGTTTATGTAGTATAGCCATTGTCTTTTCGATGCCGAAGTGCCCTGCCACCTGACTGTAGTGGGCTTCCTAGATCATCTTCGCTCGTTCTCTTGATGGAACATAGATATGGCCAAGATGACACAACAACCCATCCTAAAGATGGAAATTATCGACAACTACGTTTACCCCCAACATTTGGTAGGTGGTGGAAAAGTATGGGTTTATCTCATAGATTTGGGGCCATCCAAAGGTCTCATGGCTGCAAGATTCTAGCACCGTGGTGAGTGCCGCGACTGGCGGTCTGCTGAGGCAATCAACGACACAATTGGTGCTTCCTGATTTATACTTGATGTTGAGGTGGAATTGTTGCAAGTATGTGGACCACTTTTGATGGCGGTCATTCTGCAATTTTTGTTGTGTCTGCATGAACTGCAGTGGCTTATGATTAGTGTGGATGACTGTCTCCTTCCCAAGAATGTAGTGTCTCCACTGGTGGCAGGCTTGCACAATGGAGTACATTTATTTGTCGTAAGTAGGGTACTTATGGAGAAAATCTAATAGTGTCTCACTGTGATAGGCCATGGGGTGTCTGTGCTGAGTGAGAACAACGCCCAAAACATAGTCTGAAGCATCTGTCTCAATCTCAAAGGGTTGTTGCAGGTCTGGGAGTGAAAGTATTGGGGCTAAGCATAAGAGCTGCTTCAAATCATTGAACGTTTTTTGTTGGGACCATCCCCATGCAAATTTTTCCATACCACCACCCCTGGTTATTTAGCTAAGGGCCCATGCAATATGGGAGAATCCCAACACGAACCTGTGATAAAAATTGGCAAGGCCCAAGAAGCTCTGAAGCTCAGTGAGTGTGGTTGGGGTTGGCCAGTCATGGATGACTTGGATCTTAGCTGGATCCACATGTATGCCATGATGATCAGAGATATATCCTAGGTAATGGACCCTGTCCATGCCGAAGGAGAATTTTTCCAAGTTGGCATATAGCTTGTACTGTCGCAGGGTGTGCAAAACCTGTTGAATATGATGCAAGTGTTTGGCCCAAGTCTTTCTATAAATGAGAATGTCATCCAGATACACCACTACAAAATTATTGTTGAATGGTCGTAGGATATTGTCCATCAACCTCATGAAAGTGGCTAGCGCATTTTTCAAACCAAAGGGCATGACCAACCATTCAAAAAGGCCTTCCTTTGACTTGAAGGCGGTATTCCATACATCTGTCTGTTCTATCAGGACCTGGTGGTAGCTAGACTTCAGATCCATATTACTGAAGTATTTGGCCCCCGTGATTTGATCAAGGAGGTCGTCGATTCGGGGAATCGAGTATCAGTTCCTGAATGGGATTTTATTCAAAGCCTGGTAATCAATGTAGAGTCGCCAGGTTTCATCTTTCTTCTGTATCAACACGATTGGGCTCCTGCAAGGTGATGAGCTGGGATGGATGTGCCCCTTGTGGAGAAGTTCTTGGATATTTCACTTGATCTCCTCATTCTCTAACAGAGAGCGACGATATACTGACCCATTTGGCAGTGGTGCATCAGGGGTCATATTGATGTGGTACTTGACCTGGTAGTGTAGAGGTATCCCGGTAGGTGAGGAGAAGATATCTGAGTATTCTTCCATGACCTTATCTACTTGCTTTTGTTGTGTGGAGAGGTCGGTCGCAGAGACCTTGGATGTGACTATGATCTTTGGCTTATTCAGAGAGAGAATCACGAAGAAGACAAACTTCCTCGTCTGAGAGATGAACTTCTTGCATTTCTTAGCAGATATCAAGGAAATATCACTAGGTGGGACTACCTCGGGTATCCTGTACAATTTCTTGTTCAAAGTAATAATA
Source organism: Picea engelmannii (assembly GCA_009831015.1). NCBI lineage: Eukaryota > Viridiplantae > Streptophyta > Pinopsida > Pinales > Pinaceae > Picea > Picea engelmannii. Next base: position 1,893 of record ML836013.1, read on the forward strand.
ACACTACGAGGCCTAGACTCATACACAACATGAAGTTTCCATAAATAAAGTTGTCTCAAAAGAACATCACAAACTTCGAGAGGAGAAACATCACACAATACCTCGTCTTTGAAGGGCTTGATGCCATACGACAATCGACACTATTGGCTGACGCGGAGATCGCTTCCTTGGCGGAGCCATCCAATGGAGTAGGGTTGTGGGTGCGGTGTTGTCGACAGGTGTTATAACCCTAATTTTCACCAGACATGCTTACCTGGCATCAGACCATCTCAGATTCCTTGTCTGCCAAAACACTACTGAATAACTATTCTTAAAAATCCCTTTTATAAAGGCCCACGCGCCCTGCTCCATTACTGCATGCATGTACATGCTAGCTGACCCAAGACAACCCGCGTGTACCTACCAAAGCACAAAAAAAGGAAAGTTGATGACAGAACACACATCTTTGGGTAAGTTAACTAAACCTTTTGTCCATGCATGGCCGGTCACTCGACCAAATACCTAGCTTCTTCTAGCCTATAAAAGAAGGGTTAGGGGTCCCATTTGAAAGGAGGAGAATCATAGTAAAGAAACTATACCCGATTGAGCATTCCCTTTGTCCCAACCTTTAGCCATCCTTGTGCAAAGAGAAGTATAGAGAAAAGCAGTTGGAAGATAGTGGAAGAAGAGCCCAGGACCAAGATCGAGGAGCAGTAGTCGTCTTTATTATTGTAAGGTATCATTGTGAAGTTAATAACAGAATTGTTTTTCCCGTCCCGCCATATGAGATTGTCATTATTGGAATATTGATTGTATGATTGATTAAATCTCTAACCCGTTAGTTCATAGATCAAATGCATGTGGATTTATTTGTTTGTCTTTAGTGAATGCAGGTCAACATTGGGAGGAGAGTTGCAGTCAAAGAACGACCATGCGCGAAAAGGGATCGACACCAAACACGAAAAATAATGTACATCAACTTAATCTCTTGAGCCTTGTATTTACATATGAGTAATGGCGGTCTAGGCATGGGATGATGGTAAAAAGTAAGAATCTTTAGGTCATTTCTACATGCATGATAAAACCCTTAGTGCTAGTCCGTAGGAGGGATTTCCCACCCACAACAACAGGGCCAGCCGCTTGACGACCTCTGCTGAGATGGGGTTCTTTTGGCTACCTCTATCAATGATGAAGTGTAGTGGGGTTCCTTTTACCCACATCTATGAATGGAAGAGGCATTCTCCTTCTTCTGGCTCATCTAGTTCACCAGGTTGGAGCTTGGTGGTAGCAACGGTGGAACTGGGTTCCACGTCAATGATTCATCTTCCCCTTTCTGGTTCTGGCTCAGAGTCAGAACTCGCATCTGATTCAGAGGCTTTCACTTCGTCCACCAACGACTGCTTTGAGTGGCAGTCAGCAGTGTTATGCCAAGGGCTCTTATGGAAGTCGCACCACTTCTCGGTATCTTTCTTTGTCTTTCCGGTGTCCTTCTTTGCTTGCGGCTTGGACTGGTTGTCCTAATACTATCCATATTTTCTCTATCCTTTGTTCTGTGGGTTGGGGCCGCCCTTTCCTGTCTTTTGTTGTGAGAGGTTCCTAGGCCCAAATTGCCACATTTTTTGTTTGAGCTTCTGCTCGATTTTGATGGCATATCAATAGGCCACGCACAAGGATGAGATGTCCAGAAATTCCATTTTGGTCTGGATGTATCTATGAAGAGCACCGCGATACTTGAGCACCAGATGTCGCTATGAATCTTTGATACCCAGTTTGGTGCACAAGGTATGGAAGATATTTGTGAAATCTGGCACTGTTTGTTCTCTTTCTTGCCGCAGTGTGGTCCATTTGGTATACAAGTCGTCATAACTTCAGACAGGGTAGTATTGCTCCTTAATAACATCTCCGAAGGATTCCTAGGTGGTTGTGACTGTAAATAATGAGGGTTCCTCTGTTTCCTTTTCCTCACAGAAGGTTTCCCACCAATCTTTGACATGGGGAATGGCTTTGAGGAGCACAAAAGTAATCTTTTCTCTATTTGAAAAGTTATGGACAGAATAATACCCTTCTAGTAGATTCAACCACTTGTCTACAACATTTGTGTCTATATGACCTTCAAATATAGGAATATCAAAGTTTATTTGTACCTTGAAGGGGGTGGCGCCTCCGCTCGAAGAAGATGTGTCGCCTATTGGTAGCTGTCGAAGGATTTGCGCAAAACTATCCATCATCTCGTTCCTTTGTTGCGTGAGGGCTTCCTCAATCAACAGTTTGAAAGGATCTCATGTCCCGTCATCTTTCTTTTCTCCTGCCATGAGAGGTCGCTTGGGCGTGTGAGAGCTTTTTTCCTCAAGAGAAACAAGCTCGAGACTCAACTCTTTGTACTCTGACTTCGTTGGGGACATGCATTAAGATGACAAGGATCATACTGCTTTGATACCACTGATCTGGATTTTATGAGAGGAACAAAATGAATACAGATTATTAACATGTACTTAATACAAAATAACAAAGATACAGTAAAACTGGTTTTCTGTTCAATAAGGAAATAAGCTGAAACTGTAAAATGCAGCGGAAACAAGCTTGTTGGAATGGTGGCAACTTATATCTAAGAAGAGATGTGACGACTACGCTCATTCATAAGAAGATCATTACAATGAGGCTCTGAAGGCCTTTTTACAATAAAGAGGAATGCCAAAAACCCTAGACATCCCCGCCACCATTCCAACAAGTTTGTTTCCACTGCATTTTACAGTTTCAACTTATTTCCTTATTGAATAGAAAACCAGTTTTACTGTATCTCTGTTATTTTGTGTTAAGTACCTGTTAATAATCTATATTCATTTCGTTCTTCTTACAAAATCTGGATCATGGATGGAGGTCAATGGAAAAAACTCAGAATCTTAATAACGTTCAACACAGAACGATACAGGAAATGTACAGGGAAGTGAGGGCCACAACTAACTTCAGTTAGTGAATTGAGTTTAAGTGTGAGAAGAGGGAAGACTTAGTAAGAAAGGTGGACAAGGCTGCTATGAGCATCATGCCTTCAACTAGCTTGGAGAAGAAAAAATCAGACTCAATATCACTCTTAAGATCAAGTTTCAGACACTCAAATGTGTCCAAACAACACAGTCACAACAACACAATGATCAAACCTACATCACCATGTTGCTGCAACAACTCGACTGGATCCTCCATGCCCGAGCCATTCACTGTAAGAGGGAAAAAGATCACAAAGAACCTAACTAAAACTGGTCATGATACCGCTACAATCAAACCTACATTACAACAGCATAACAACCCTCGATTGAATCCTCCATGCCTGAGTGTTTTAGCACAGTTTGTACAAAGAGATGAAAATAGGTTGACTTCTATTAATCTGAAAGTCTCAAATCGATTACAGAACCACAGAACAACTTTGGTGTCACAAGCATTACAAGATGGGAGCTCTACTCAACCATTTGATGACCCTATCAAAATATCAAAACTACTTATTTATACTCGGAACAGTCCCCGACTACCAGGAGAGTGATCTGATCACTACATTCAAAACTTTGCATCTGAGCAGTTTTCTGTCATACTGTGCATGCATTCTTCTATCAGACGCGAGCTCAGGTCAGTATGGGCTTTGCAGAAAAATCTTCCCACAGGGGTACCACGGGCTGACGGTTCAGTCCCCATGGTCGGGTCCTCCATAATTCTAATTACTGAGTGAGTCGAGGTTTCAACCACCCGACCTGCCTTCCATTAATTGCTTTCAATTACTGATCCTTCTCAGGATCACAACAAGGCTAAATGCCCAGGGGCTACTGTGCACTGTTGGTGGACTTGTTAAGCTCACCCGACGATCTTGAAACCGTGACGGTTTCACTCTGTAACGAAAGCGGGCGCTTTCATCCTTTGGCACAGACCTTGTGAATTTGTCACCCTTATCGGAATGCGACATCGGGCCATGACCAAGTGCTAAACTTCGAAGGGTTCTTTGGGATTTTGCATTTCGAGAGTCCCAATATCACTTGAAAATAAAAACCCCAACTCCGGATTTGACGAAATCACCCTACTCAGATCAACGATCGGGCTTGCTTTGAATTTGATGGTCGCGATTACCTCCTTGAAAACCCGAGTCACCAGCTATGCGATGGACGCTAACCTTCCTCCTGGACCTGCTTCTCATATGACCATAGGTTGTGACCCTACTCTTAGCTCCTCGGCCCTTCGTGATTCCATGTTTCGTGAACTTGCTCTGTGCTCCATGATAAGGCCTTAAATTCATGAAATCACGACTTCTCGGATCTGGTGCCACGCGTCCCTCTGGATCGGACAACCCATATTTATTCTTTGATACGGCGCTAGACTTTGCACAACCCTTGACCTTCCAAAAGAAAACATGCCATCGATTGATTCACCTTATGGATTTCTGTCGTCGCACAACTGAGCCCGCCTATTTGTATTTTAAGCTTGAAATGAGTTGTTCTATATGTTGCGCTCGGACACTTCCTGTGCAGGCCATGAACTTGGATACCCTGCTTCCCTTGACAACTATATGTGATAATAGGCTCCACAAATGTTAAATCAAAGACTTGGTGACAATCCAGTTGAAAGAGTTGTCTCTAAGCTAGTCTATAGGAGGACAAGCTTTATATGTGTCCTCCACTCCCACTCAATCGGTGGATGTACATTTTGTGCAATCGTCGACTAACTCGAATGGTAACCAACAACCAGGAGGGAATAAAATGAAAGGACATGGTAAAAATAGTAAGGGTGGGAGGAATGATAATAAACCCAAGGACAATGCTAATAATGATAGATTGAAATTTAATGCTGGTGAGGGAAAGGAAGAGAAGCGAAAGGTGAAATTCCCTTGTAAGCTTTGTACTGATGATCACCTTACCCACTTGTGCCCCAAACTCGAGGAAGTTGCGAGGATTTTATCTCTATCGCCCACTGTGTTGACTAATTATTTTCTGCATAATCAACACATGGCCTCGAGCTCCTCTAATGCCGAAAATGCGGCGAGTGGGAGTCAAAACCCACCGACACAATACGGTGATTTTCTATGCATCAATATGGTCAAGTATTAGGTTAATGTAGCCATTCGGTCTCGCAATTATAGTTCTTCACAGGCCGTTCATGGTCTAGAGTCTCCCCCTCCTCCGAATATGCCTTTATAGATCGAAAAACCATAGCCTTCGCCTTGTATTCTGAAAGGAGTACTCAAACGCTATATGCGCAACCCTAATGCTAGAGCTGCCCAGAATTACTCTATTGTTGAGGATCTGGGTCAAACCCCTTGCACGATGTAGGATTTGAAGGTACTCCAGACATATTGTTGGCACATGGGCAGACCCAGGGTTCAACGCTACAATAACGCACCAACAAAACCCTAACTACCGACCCTTTCGGCAACACCTGCGAAGCAGATGAAGTCTCACCTGAGGTAGAGGCAGGGGTGGTTGCAGGACTCTAGTGTCTGCAACCTTATCTAGGAAAAAAATCTATGATTACAACACCTTATCAAAGAATTTAACAACTATAGTTCATTCGTTCTTAATCTTAGTTCACAATGCAAATAAAACCCTAATTACAGAGCATCGTAGTATTCAACCAGATCTAGTATATTCAAGCACTAAGCACATCCACAAAGGTCATATCTAGCATTCATCCATATTATTAAGCATATAGCATCAACATATCTATCTATCATTCATATATATCAAAGAATCTAAACAAGTAAGCACATAAGCACATCAATATATTGCACAAAGCATTCACAACATAGGATATACGTGGTTCACCCCCACCCTAGGGCTATGTCCACCAACTCTTCGTCTTCTTTATTATCTTTATTCAATCTTCTTACATGCACAGAGCCTCAGAATCCTACTCCGCAGAGGACAGGAGATCTGCGCACTCTGCTAGATCCTCCTTCCCCGAGTAGATCTAGGCACAAAACCTTACACAACCTTCTATAGTCACTTGCACTTAGCCTTTCAAGTTTCACACAACATGCACAAAGAACTTACAACTATTACTTGAATCTATCCAAAAGGCACTTAGCCATTCATCACACAGATCGAACTACCTCCTACATTGCCTAGCTTTCTATTTATACATTACAAAATCGAGCCTAAACATGGGTAAACCCATGGGTCGACATTCTCATACCCGTTACATAAGCCCAAAACCTAAAAATCCCTAAAAAGGGGACAAGATGCCATGATCTTTGCTTCGGCTCGCACTCTGCCTTCGACAGCCTACCGAAGTCCAAAAATAGGTCAAACATGACCAAGAAACCTCAAAACTTGGTCAAGGGCCAACAGGCCCCCAACACTCACCTGTGACTTGTCCCGAGTCACTCTGATCTGTGTAGCTCTACTTCAAAAGTCTCGATCTTGGCTTGAGCTACTTCGACTTGTTGTTGTTCCACAACCTCCTGTTTAACGAACTCTTGGATGACTTCTTCGTTGACAAGTCCCTCTAGGCGTTGTTCAGTTGCAGTGATGACTTGCTCCAATTCTGCTCCTCGACCTTCGATCTCTGTGAATAGTTGGAAAGCCTCATCCTGTATAGGTTGGAGCCTCTGAGTCACTTCCATAACTCTTCTCTGAATGGTGTGGACCTGCTGTTGGGTTGTACGCTGCTCTTGGGATCGCTTCATCCTTTCAATAGCTGAAAGGGGCTTCAACTACACCTGTATTGTTTCTGCTTGCTTCTTTGCCTCCTGGAGTTACGACTCTAGTGCCTTCAGTTATGGATTCTCAATGAGTTTCTCATAAGTCTGGGCACTGCGATCACTGAGTTGCTTACATTCCATGGCGAGGGACTTGATTCGCTCAACTGTGCTCTGGGAATTTTCTTCTTTGGTGACAGTGCGATGATCACTATGTGAAATCAACTAATCTGCAGGCTCAAATAATCACAGTTAGCAAAAGTGTTCTTGATGCAAGGCTCGACAGAATAAATAGATAACGAGGCAACAAATCTCTCTAATGGGCGAGAAGCCTCCATTAATTCAGTTTTTTCCGTTACGACGCGGTCCCAACAGTCCGATGGAGAGCTTCCTGGCCATAAATGCCTTTCTATCCATTCAGAGTGTTGGTTTAATGGTTATGCTGTTACCAACAACTACATTGCTTCATCATGGTGAAGTGCCATGTGACGTTGTTCTGATATTCCGACGAAGTTCCAGTTTTGCAAATTTTCCTTCTGCGAAGTTCCCTCTGGAACCTTCTGTAACTTTTCAATCTTTGATTTCTTCTTACTAAGCTTTCTAGCTTTTCTCCCAGTTAGCTTTCTCTCAGTATTCCTCTTTCCATTCTGATTCTTATCCTCTTTTGGCATAGTAACTTCGCACTATTGAGATTCTTTCCTAGGATTCAAGGGCAATACTTATTTTCTATTTGGGGTAGGTGCTTCAGTCTTCTGTGAGTCTTCTTGAGTTCTTCCCACTTCGACATCCAAGTCTTTGGTTTTAAATAGCTTCGATCTGTTTTCCTGTTCTTCAATCAAGTGTGTGATCCTCCTAGTCATAAAATCTTTTAATTCTTGCTTCTGTTGCTCTAAGACTTCTTCTTCTTTCCTTCTGTCCTGGTCCCTTTCAATCCAAGGTTTTTCTAGTAATATAGCAAATGGGGCGTTGTTCTCAATAAATTTAACAACCTCAAATTCTTCCTCTGTCGAAGTTCCATGGGCACTCATGGATATCTAGGTGAGCTTTCCACATAGGTTTATCAACTTTCCTCTAAATAATCCTATTCCTCCCAATGAAGGAATCATAGCAGGCTTTCCTAAAATTTCCCAAGTTCTTTCTATCGTAATATTCATTTGTGTTTCTTCATCCAGAACACAGTCAATGTCGAAGTCTCATATTCTTGCTTCTATGTGTTAGTACCCGGATTCGCAGTAGTCAAAATCCAAGTATTGTTACTGGATATTCCCGTAGCATCTCATTTATCTTTATCATTCATATGCTATTTCGAACTCCTCCAAATTTGTTAAAATCTCCCCTAATCCTCACGTCTTTGCTTATTTTTTATAACCTTCAATTTTCTTGTCAAAACCTTGATTAGCTTCCATTTTGATCACTTTTTTCCCAGAAATCCTTTGGCTCTGCTTTTCAACCTGCATTTCAACTACACAAGCCATGCCACACATCAACATGTGCACATATGCGAACCTCCAAGTCCACATGTCCAACACCTATCATTACCACAAGCCAATACATGGGTTAGCATTGAGCCAAGTCATATGAAGGAGAATCCCATTAAGAAACATGTCGCAAGGTAAAAACCCTTCATACTTATGATTGCTTGAAAACAAATAAGTCGACATATGCTCAAGTTTTAGAGGCACATGTACCTTTCCTTGATAGAGATTTCATCCACGTTGCTATAGATAATGATCCCGATCTATCCCCTGAAAGTCTCTGCGTATGGGGAGCATGCATATCCTGTGACAATGGCTCGCTTCTCACCGAATGAACAGTGGAAGGGCTCGTGCAATGATTGAAGGTGCAAATAATAGTAACAGGTTTATAAGCACGCCTGGCCATGGCCCTAAACTTCATTTCTCTGCACGCATAATATAAAGCACAGTGAAAGGGATATGCAAGATATTGAGATCGACTTAGGTTGTTTGGGATTTTAAAACGTAGTTGCAGGTGTCAAGAGTTCATCAAGGATTCGGCGAACGGTTTTAAAGCCTCAAAAAGTTGCATTCCGCACCAAGGTTTTTTCATCCAAATATAAACAACAAGGACAGTATCTGCCTTGACATTTTTTAAAGAAAAGTGGAGCCCGAGGAAGGGCCAAATGTTACTCAGGTCCTTGTGCGGTTTCCTAATGGAGAGCGAAAAGAACGTAGATCCCATAACTCGACAACAGTTCAGTCTCTTTATGACTGTGTCGATTCATTAAATTGTCTACTTGCTGAGAAATATATCTTAGTCTCAAATTTTACTTGAGGTGTTTATGGTCCAGACAAATATGCTCTGTCTTTGAAAGAAATAGGTCTTCATCCACAGGCTAGTCTCTATGTGCAGGTTAAGGATGCCGAAGAGTTTTGAACAAACTTTTGATCCTGTCATCTCACCAGTTTTGGTGAATTTCAATTAAGTCAAATTCTTTGAAGCTGTAAAATATCTTTTAAGCAGCTTTGGGATCATTTTTACATGTTTTTTCACATTCATGCTATGATTGGCTTCAGCGGCAGGGTTAGAGAGCTAGGAAAAGAGTAGTTTCCAGGTAATCCTGAAACTGCAACGAAGCTGCAAGCAGCTGAAGCAAAGATACAAGAACATTCAGAAATGAAGTTAACACATGGCTTAGAGATTTTAAAGTGGTTGAGGACACTACACTATCATCAGAGCTAGCAATAAAGATGGAATGTTCCACAACAGTTTTCATCACCATGGAAAAGGATCATGGGTAATTGGTTGAGTATTCTCACAGTTTTGTCCAAGATTAACTCAAGTCATCAGATTTGTTGTTCGAATGGATAGGATCATCATCAAGGTTGCATGACACATGGAGATAAAACATATCATCTGAAAAATAGGATCTTGTTTCCTCGTTTGGAATGAAAGAAACAAAGTTTAGGCTCAATTTTTTCACAGTAGAAGGATAATATGATTTTCAGGTAGTTGAAGATGTCGACCATTTCAAGACAAATGGCAGAGTGAAAGATTCAATCCAGCTTTGATGGTAGCGTGCTTCCAGTTGCAGAAGGGTTCGATTCCTCCTCCACAGTCTTCTGTGCCCACAATTCATAAATCAGAAAATCAATATGAAGTGGGCAAGGTTTCTGATGAGGATCAGTGGAAAGCATAAACCTATATCAAACCACAGAGATTCACAGGATGGGCGCTACCAATTCTGCATCTCTGTTTTGGATCTGGGCTGCGAAATGTGCAGAGTATTTTTGCAAGGGCGCTACATAAACTCGCTACTCAACGCGCTACTGAAAGGCGCTACAAACTGGCACCCAGAATCAAGGGGTTCAAGTTTATCACTTTCTTGGGTGGCTGATGATGTGGAGAAGAGCTAAGACCATAGGTGGAAGCATAAAAGGAATTTGATTCCAATTCTAACAACTATGTAACAGGTGGCAGAGTAT
>ML836013.1:21319-32078 GCA_009831015.1 Picea engelmannii
CCATCCGTGTATGCATGGATTTTAGAGACCTGAATAAGGCATGTAATAAAGACAACTTCCTGACACCATTCATTGAATAGATTCTCGATGAGTGTGTGGGAAGCGAGGTTTTTTCTTTTATGGACAGATTTTTAGGATACAACCAGATTCAGATTAAACCCGAGGATCAACATAAGACAACATTTATTTGTCCTTGGGGTACTTTCACATACCAAAAGATGCCTTTCGGCCTTAAAAACACTAGAGCAACCTTCCAACGAACCATGAACTTTGTGTTTCACGATCTCAAGCATATAGTCGAAGCATATCTCGATGATCTCACTGCTCACTCTCACAAGAGAGTGGATCACACTACCCACCTTCGACTAGTTTTTGAAATATGTTGTTGTTGGCACAGGGGTAGACCCAGGGTTCAATGCTACAACAACGCACCAACAAAGCCCTAACTACCGACCCTTTCGACAACACTTGCGAAGCATATGAAATCTCACCTGAGGTAGAGGCAAGGGTGGTTTCAATACTCAAGTGTCTGCAACCTTAGCTGGGACACAGATCCGTGATTATAACACTTAGCAATCACTTAGCATATATTATTCATCGATATTCAACCCTTATGATACTTCGCAGATAGCACAGAGCATCGCAGTATGTACTTAGATCTAAGATAATTCAGCACTTAGCCACAACAAGATAGATTAGATTCGACAGATCAAGCACTAAGCATCTTACATACCAAATCTAACATTCATTCATATCTCAGAAGCACAAAGCATAAATAGATCTATCTAAACTCATGAAAGCACTTAGCAAAGGAAGAGACAAACACATAAAGTCGAGGCACAAATCACAACACACAGATTTATCGTGGTTCACCCCCACCCTGGGGCTACGTCCACAAAGTCTTCTTCTTTATTAGCTTCAGTTAATCAGGTTACAACACAGAGCCATCCAAATCCCTCTTCGCATAGGACAGAAGATCTGCACAGCTCGCTAGATCCTTCTTCCTTGCGCTAAAAGCACAGAGCCTTCTACAATATCTTGCACTTAGCCTCTTATAATATGCACAAAGCATTTACAATCATTACCAGCACTTATCACAACTCACAACTCTTCGATCACATAGATCGCACTCTACTACTCTTCTTCTCCCTCCCCCTTCACTTACTTCGCCTATACATCTATTTATACATACAACAGTGGGCCTAAGCATGGGTAAACCCATGGGCCAACATGCCTTTCCCATTACATTATCCCCCAAAACCCAAAAAGGACCCAAAAAGGGGTCTAGCTTCCACGATTTCCGCTTTGCGTTGCGCTCCATCTTTGACAAGTTGTCGAAGTCCTAAAAACAGTCAAATATGACCAAGTGTTCCTCAAAACTTGGTCAGGGCCAATAGGCCCCCAACACTCACTTGTGACTCATCCCGAGTCACTCAGGTCTGGGTAACTTTGCCTCAAAGGTCTCGAGCTTGGCTCAAGCTGCTTCGACTTGTCTCTGTGCTACTGCTTCTTGCTCAGCGAATTCCTGAACAACTGCTTCATTGATAGGTCCTTCCAGTTGTTGCTCGACTGTAACAACTACTTGTTCTAGTAGTGTTCCTTAGCCTTCAATTTCTTCAAACAGTAGGTAGGCCGCCTCCTGGCTCGACTGGAGTTTGTGGGTGACTTCCAGCACTCTATTCTATGTGGTAAGAATGAGTTGTTGGGTAGTGCGTTGTTCTTGAGATCTCTTCAGCCTCTTGATGGGTGACAGGAGCTTGAGCTGCACCTGTACTGTATCTGCATGCTGCTTTGCTTCTTGGAGTTGGGACTCCAGTTTCTTCAACTCTGGGTCTTCAAATAGTTGTTCATATATCTGCGCACTTTTGCTACTTAGTTGTTTACATTCTGTAGTAAGTGTTTTAATCCTCTCGACTGCGCTCTGGGCATTCAATTCTCGTTGGTCGCGCACTTCTTGTGGAGTCTGTGGTATGGTCTGAAGCTCTAATTCCATGACCCTTTGTTGAAGTTGTTGAATAACTTCAACCAGCTTCATCACTTGGCGCTCTATGGGTTCTTCGGCCTCTTGCTCTAAGACGGTCACAGAGTGAAATGCTCTATTGACTGCTTCTTCAATTCCTATCTGCTTTGTGAGAAGTTGCTCTTTCTCTTTTTGGATCTTTGCTCTGTCTTCTTCAAATTTTTCTTGGAGAGCATTCTTCTCTTGTTGCACGACTTGTCATTGTTCAATAATTTCCTCCTATGCTTTCTTTAGGGCCTGGGTGGCCTGCACTTTTTCTTCCTAAGCATGTTGAAGGCGTACTACTGATTCATCTTCCACTTCTGTTGTTCCTTCTGGCAGGGGTGCAATAGAGATTGCTCGGCTAGACTAGAGTGCTTGTTGTACTCCTTGGAGTGCGATCTCAATTTGGCTATACATTTGTTCCTTCTTCTCCTCGTGATTCTCTATGATTTCCTTTGAAGCATCATTGACCACTGCAACAATGAAATCAAAGTCATCCAACGTGAGGGCAGTTCGCATCTTGGTTACAGGGGTTCTTGGTTTCTTTCTAGAGGAAGATTTCAAAGGTGAGGCCTTCCTTTTCTTCAATGAGTCTTCTTCGTCCCTGGGCAGTGGTACTTTGACTTTATGTTGTTCAGTTTTTGTATCTTCTTCGTCATCACCTTCTTCATCTGGTGTAATGGAAGTCGTCCTTACAGATAGGCTGTCAACATCCTGGACTTCTTCAGTCTTCTTCGTCGTCTTTGCTTTCTTTGTCTTACTGGGCCTAGGTGTATCATGTGCAGTTTCGGGGCTGTCGATGTCAGTCATTTCTGTGGGGTCTGCTGAAACAAGGAGGTTCGCCAACCATTCCTTGGTGATATCTTCTAGGTCTTCTTCTGTCAGCTTATAATAGGACTAAAGTTGTTCCTGGTGCTCATCGGCATGCGGGGTTAGGTATATAAAGTGGCGGTCCCCGTTGAACTTTATCAGAGGTCGGAATCTCTGTAAAGTGTTCGGGGTGATGTGAGGTTCACTCTTTATGGCTGCTTTCAATTGGTTATAGTACGTGTGTAAAACGACATTCGATTGCCATTGCTTGCTCATGTCGTTCGAGTACCATAATGTATTGAACTTCGCGGCTAGTGGCTCAAAGGGGTCAAGGTCCGGGAGGGTTGCGCCTTCTGGTAGCTCCCATGCAACAAAAGCGATCAGTATCAGGAGCCAGCTAAAATGGAATTCATGCCCCTGATCCTAGGCTTCTCTGCAGTCAATCTCCAGTTGATTCATCAGGTACTTCACCCAGTTCATTTGTAGTCCCTCTGCGCACTTTCCTGCGAGGTCAACTACAAAGCCAGATACTTGTGTTGGTCGATTCTTGCGTACCAATTTCCCTGCGATCAGTTGGCATGTGAGGCGCACTGCGCCACTTTCAATAAAATCTACCTTGTAGCCTCTCGCGCCTTTCTCAACATCACCACAGGCTTATTTGATATTTTGTGCAAGAGCATGGTCTGCGGTCTTTCCAAGATAGTACTCATGGGGATCAGGGCCCTGCATGCTAAGCTCGGTGATCCTATTGATCAATGTCGGATCAACAGTTATGCAACAATCTAACCACAAGTATCCTCCGTGGTAACTTGCTAGCAACAATTTTACACAAGCTTTCACCTCCTGGTGTCTACCGAAGTGCAGTATTTTCATAACGTTGAGCAAATAGACTGTGTGAGGTTCATCATCCATTGTTGAGGGATGAGCTTCGAATTCCTGCCCTTAGTTCTCGTCAAGTAATTATATGGGGCGAGCATGCTGTAAACTTTACAGTCCCCCAGGTTGAAGTCGCAAAACTTCAACGCTGTAAACTTGTCTTGATCTGTGCGGTAGGTGCATACTCCTTTCGGTAGATAAGCAGTGACTAGGGTGTATTCAAAGTCTCTAGGGACATTGTCCCTGTTAATCTCGCTCAGAGGGGGTAGGTAAGTTGGTAGGATGGATGGCACTAACTTCACGTTGGCTATGTCGTCCTTATGTTTAGTTCTTCTCTCTGCGTCAGCTCGAGATGTTCCTACTCGAGCAGTTGATGGGGAGGCTTGCACTCCTCTCGTCGATGATTCTTGGACTCCGATGGACATTCTTCTTTCCGACATTACTCTCTCAGTCATTAAATTGAGAAGGACCTCTGTGACGGATTCCTCAAGTGCAATGAGCTCGTCGGACATACGCACTCGGGAAAGATAATCAGGGTCATGATGATCTCAAAATACTGCACTAGGATGAACAATCTTCTTGCAATGATCACTGTAGACAATCACTAGTTCTGTGGGCTTCAACTTTTCAGTTGGAAAAAGTGTTCTTCGGGAACGGAGCGACGAGCTAAATAGGAAATTCGTCAACGGTCTTCTTGCAACGGTTATGAAGCTTCCATGAATGTTGATCCATTCGTTATTGTTGGCATGTTTTCAGACAGAGGTAGAGTATGCATGTTTTGTCATTGATGGTAAAGATCAACACGTTTAGCAGAGTGATGATGGCATGGAAATGGCAAGATAAACAATGAGGAGAAACAGTGATCGATGGATCACCCATCCCAAATTCTCGATAACCGTCAGATCTAAATAAAGATAGGAGGAACGCGTAAAAGAGGAAAACAAATCTTAGATGTTGGATCTAAGCGCGAGGACTAACCATCGTTGGATCCAGAAGAAGGAGCATAATATTTAAGTACAAGATGAAGCGGGCTTACAAAGTCTCAAAAGCAGGAGGGCCGTCCATCTTCGAGGAGTACATGTGGCGAGGGATTAACATTTCATTGACTGAAAAGTCAAAGGAAGGAATTTCTCTAACCTTCCAACTCGCGATATGAGAAATCGCGATAAGATATGGATCATTGATCCAAGAGGGACATGTGGCGATAGATCAGAGCATCACAAAGGTTTTGTTTCGGAGTTTCGGATACTGAGAGTTGGAGGAGTCAAGAAAGAAACTCATGGTAGGAACTCGCGATATGCGAGATCACGAAAAGATCTAGACCATCGAATCATCAAGATTGTGGACCGTTGATCTAACTCAATTTCAGAGTTTCGGATACTGGGAGTTGGAGGTGTCAAGAACACTCACGACAAGAATGTTGAAACGCGAAATCGCGAAGCACCTTTTGGCGTAGCCTGTGGTCATTGTCGGTGGTCACGTGAGAGGGAGGAGCTCGCGGAGCTAAGCCCCTTTTCGGAGATCACAACATGAAGAGTCAAGAATCTTCACCTCTGGATTGCCAAAATGAGAAATGCGAAAACGCCTTTTTGTGTAGGCTGTGGTCACCGTCGGTGATCATATGAGAAGGTGGAGCTAGCGGAGATAAGCTCTTTTTGGGTGATCGCAACTTGGAGTGTTGAGACCCTTCGACACAGGATTTCCAAAATGCGAAATGTGAAAGGTATTCTGATTAGACCCATGGTCACAGCCAGTGGGCATATGGAGTAGGTGCGAGATCCATCATTGGTAATCCAACGGTGCAAGTTAATCATGAATATGATCGAAGGGTCATCGTTTATTTTCATGATTAATAAGTTCAGTTACAATTTAGTTAGAAAATCTAATCATGGTTCTTGATCGGTTGGTGATACAATTGCTGAGAAGTTTTTGTCTTTTCCCAAGGAGATTCAAGGTGTAATTGATGAGGTTGATGAGTATAAAAGGTGATATGCAGCGACCGTGTAAGGTTAGTTGTTCTAACAGAAACAATGAGATGAATTGTAAGAAGGATAAAATGAAAGAATGCAAAGCATAAGATAAAACTCAGAGATGAGTAACAGTCGTTGAAAAGACAGAAGAAAGAGGAGAGTAGAAAAATAGCATGAAGCAAGAGCAGAATAGCAGAATAGCGTGAGGCAGAGCAGAACTGTAGAACAATTTTTGAACCAGAGAAGAATTGCAGAACAATGAAGAAGGGGTAAGAATTGAAATACCTGTATTGTTTGTTTTTCAATCATTTATTCACAATCAGGGAGGAAGGGTGGTGCTAGGGAGGACTGTGGTCCTCTGATATTCAAGTTGATGCTTGAATATTGGCAGTTGTAGCTTCCATCTAGTTGTGGCTAGAAAAAAGGGTGGCAGGGTGGTGCTTGGGAAAACACAGAGTTTTATGTATGCAAGTTGGTGCTTGTATAAGTGGAAGTAGGTGCTTCCATCCAGTTGGTGCAGGAACACTCAAGGAGTTGGTGCTTCCTTCTAGTGGGTGCTAGAGAAACCAGAGATTTGGTGCTCTCAAACAAGTTGGAGCTTGTAAAACAGAGGTAGTAGCCTCAGATTGAGTTGGTGCTCAACTATAGATGATGTACAGAACTTAAAAGACTGCCTATCATTTTGAAGAAGAAGAGGTTTTCTCCCTTTATGGGTTTTCTCGTGAAAATATGTCTCCGTGTACATCTTATGTGTGACTGATGCTCATTATTTATGTTGTTCATATGTTGTATAATATTGATGGTCACTTGGAGAAAGATTAAAAATGGTTTAATTGACTTAAAATTGTTTAAGCACAGTAACAACTGATTCACCCCCCCTCTTAGTTGTATTAGTAATTTCAATAGTTATGGCGTGGTCCAATGGTCTGGTGGTGATCCTTTAATGCTTTTCTATCCATTCAGGGTGGAAGTCGAATGGGTATATCGGTCCAATGACTATATTTCTTCGCCACGACGAAGTGTCATATGTCACTGTTCTGATATCCCGACGAAGCTCAATTCCTGTGATTTTTCCTTCTGCAAATTTTCCTCTGGAATCTTCTGTAACTTTTCGATCTTGGATCTATTCTTACTTAGCTTCCTAGCCTTCTTCCCAGTGAGCTTCGTCTCGGTCATCCTTTTTCCATTCTAATTCTTATCTTCTCTCAACATAGTCATTTCGCGATGTTGAGATTCTTTCTTCATATCCAAGGGTAATACTCCTTCATCATATGGATTAGGTATTTTGGTCTTCTGTGGTTCCTCTAATGTTCTTATAGCTTCAACATCCAAGTCACTGGTGTTCAATAGATTAGATCCGTTCTCTTGTTCTTCCATCAAGTAGGCGATCCTTCTAGTCATAAATTCCATGAGTTCTTGCTTCTTCTGTTCTAGGGCTTCCTTTTCTTCTTTTCTCTGGATCTGGTATTTTTCAATCCAGATCTTGCCTAACAAAGATGGAAATGGGGCATGGTCCTCAATAAATTTAATAACTTCGAATTCTTCCTTTGTTGAAGCTCCATGGGTACTCATATCTATCTGGGTAATTCTGCCACATAGGGTTACCATTTTTCCTTTAAACAAAACTATTTTTCCTAGTGAAGGAACCATAACAAGCCTCCCTAGGGTTTCCCAATTACTTTCTTTCATAATTCTCATCTGTGTTCCCTCATCCAGAGCACATTCAATGTCGAAGTCTCCTATTCTTACTTTGATTTTCTCCTTTTCTTTGAATATCTTTGACAAACTGGCATCTTTATGTTCATCCAGGGTTTCTTTCATTTTCAGTAACATAATATCTAATTCTTTCTGGGGTTCTTCTATAATCTTGGTCTCTTGATCTCCTT
Source organism: Picea engelmannii (assembly GCA_009831015.1). NCBI lineage: Eukaryota > Viridiplantae > Streptophyta > Pinopsida > Pinales > Pinaceae > Picea > Picea engelmannii. The sequence goes on from ML836013.1 coordinate 28,864, forward strand.
CAGAGTTTGCTTGCTCCATATTCAGATTTTCAAGTCTAGCAATCATTTTAGGGAAATCCAGTCTTCATGGTCCATAGCTTTACAACAGAGGCAACTAGGGTTTCTCCCAGGGCATTCCTTAGCAAGATGTCCTGGTCTTCTGCAACTGTAACAAAGAGTTAATCCTCTCTTTGTCTTCAATGATCCCCAACTTTTCTTGTATTGCTTGATAGGGTCATAATGGCTAGCCTGCAAAAATTTATTTCTAGGATCTTGCACCCATTGGTTATTCCAAAAATTCTTTCTATGCATAGGTATAACATATCTTTCATTATTCTTATCAGATCTATTCATATCAAACGGTCTTTCTGTTGGCATGTTTTTCAGACAAAGGCAGAGTATGCGTGTTTTTCATTGATGGCAAAGATCAAGACCAACAGCGCAATGATGATTGCATGGCAAGATCAGAAGCGAAAACTCCAGGAGTCAAGGAAGCAACTCATGACAAGAATGATGAAATTGTGAAATGTGAAACCACGACATTTCGTGGTTTTGGAGACCGAGAGTTGGAGGTGTCAAGGACACTCACGACAAGAATGTTGAAACGGTGAAATGCGAAATGCTGAAATACGTTGATCTGACTCCATTTCGGAGTTTCGGATACCGGGAGTTGGAGGTGTCAAGGACACTAACGACAAGAATGTCGAAATGACGAAATGAGAAACGCCGAAATACGTTGATATGACTCCATTTTGGAGTTTCAGATACTGGGAGTTGGAGGTGTCAAGGACACTCATGACAAGAATGCTGAAACAGCGAAATGTGAAATGCTGAAATATGTTGATTTGACTCCATTTCGGAGTTTCCGATACCGGGAGTTGGAGGTGTCAAGAACACTCATGACAAGAATGTCGAAATCGCAAAATATGAAACCATGACTTAATCTGAGTTGTTGATCAAAGGGATATCGTGGACCATTGATCTGACTCCATTTTGAAGTTTCCGATACCAGGAGATTGGAGGTGTCAAAACACTTCATCACAGAAATGTCGAAACGCTGAAATGCGAAACGCCAAAATACCTTCCGATCATTTCGGGGTTTGTGACTTGGAGTGTCAAGATACTTCTCCACAGGAATGCAGAAATGTGAAATCGTGAAAGAACTTTATGGATAAATGCTTTGTCACAACTGTGGGCATGTGAAGGAAGGAGCTTGCAAGTTGCAAGGCTCCATTTCGTGATCGAGAGTTGGAAGAGTCAGAGTGACTCGCAAATAATTCGCGAAACGTGAAATTGCGAAATGCAGATTCGAATAAGGCTGTGGTCACAGCCAGTGGTCACATCTGTGGAAGATGGAGGAAGGAGCTAGTGCAACCAAGCTCCATTTTGGAGATCATGACTTGGAGAGTCGAGATTCCTCATCCCCAGATCCACGAAAGGCGAGTCACAAAAGCACCTTCTGAACAGGCGTGTGGTCACCACCTGAGGCCACATGTGAAAGGAAAGGTGAAAAGTGCCAAAGGCACAAGGCTCAATAGGTTCACAGTGTAACTGCTAGAAACGACTGATGGTTTCTGCCAGAGGACTCAAAGAGACTTCAGGGTAATCGCCAAAGAAGATGAAGAGTCTCGAGGCATCTTCCAATGGAATGAAGACTGTTCATAGAGGCTATTGACAGATGTAAGACCGTTGGAGCCTGGAACTATAACAGAGGGAATGAGCTCGACTATGATAGAGAAGACAAAGAGTCTTGACTGCTGGAGAGGCTAAGGAATCTCAGCATAACACCTAGTGATGATGGACGCATGGGTTTAACCACTAGAGATGCTGAAGAGTTGTAATGATGATCAGGAAAAGCACTCGACATGGGGAGAGCATGCAGAAGTATTGTGAATAGAGGATGCAAAAGATGCACAGAGAGAATAAAAATGCAGAACAGAGAAGAGATTGGTTTTTGTTGAGAGTGATTCAGGTGTGTAGAAGGAGGCAGAGTGCAGCAGTTGAAATGCACAGAAGAGGAATGGTGCATAGAAGGGACATGGCACACAGAGCATAAAAGGCAGAAGAACATAAAGCGTAAGGAAGGGGGTGCAGGAAGACACTGATGTAGGTAGAGCAGAGTAGTGTAGCAGAACAGTGATGAGACCAGTAAGCCATTGATAAATATTGTATAACTGTGATAAATTTATATATAGTAAAATTTATATTTCAAGGTGGTAGGGAGGTGCTAGGGAATACTGTTGTCCTCCGAGGTTCAAGTGGGTGCTTGAAAATAGGGAGTTGTAGCTTCCATCTGGTTGTAGCCAGAGAAACCAGGGTAGCAGGGTGGTGCAAGGAAGAATTGTTGTTCTCTGTTTTACAGGTTGGTGCCTGTGTGACTGGAAGTTGGTGCTTCCATCCAGTTGGTACTGGAAAAATTAGGGAGTTGTTTCTTCCTTCTAGTGGGTGCTACAGAAACCAAGGAGTTGGTGCTTCCTTCTAGTGGGTGGGTGCTAGAGAAACCAGGGAGTTGGTGCTTCCTTCTAGTAGGTGCTGGAGAAAACAGAGAGTTGGTGCTCTCAGCAAGTTGCATCTTGCAAAACAGAGGTTGTAACCTCACAATGAGTTGGAGCTCATATGTATGATAATGTACAGAATGTAAAGATTACTTATCATACCAAGAAGAAGAGGTTTTTACCCTTTATGGGTTTCCTCAGGAAATATTATTTCATATATGTGACTGATGTCAAAGGTTCTATTGCTTACCTCCCTGCATTATTTTGATTGTCATTAAGTGTTCTACAAAGAGTTTAAAATAAGCATAATTGCTTAAGCACGGTAACAACTGATTAACCCCCCCTCTCAGTTGTCCAACAATTGGTATGAGAGCAAGTTCCTTTTATCTAAAGGTAGATCTGTAAGCTTAAACATGACAAGTCATGAAGGGACTTCAGCCACTAAGCCTCCTATGCTTGATGGAACAAATTTTGCCTTCTGGAAGGTTAGAATGAGAACATACCTAATGGCCTTAGGTGCTGATGTTTGGGATGTAGTAGAGACTCGATACATAAAGCCTATTGTGCTAGCTTCCAAGGATGACAAGTTAGAATTTAGCTTTAATGCTAAGGGAATGAATGCTATCTTGAATGGACTTGTAGAAGCCGCGTTTGTAAAAGTGATGCATCTTCAAACTGCCAAAGAAATGTGGGATAAACTTATTAGCAACTATGAAGGAAATGAGAAAGTAAAAGATGCCA
>ML836013.1:54423-72175 GCA_009831015.1 Picea engelmannii
AGACAAGTAGTTGATGAGTTGGCGCACATACATGAGGTGTATAGTTGATGATGTTGGTACATATTGATGAGTCATAGTTGATGAGTAGTTGACACATGATAGGTACATACTTGGTACATGGTTGGATGCACTTGTTTATGGTACAGATTGATTACAGGTTGGTGCATGGTTGATGCACTTGTTTATGGTACATGTTGATTACAGGTTGAGGTACAGGTTGATGCATGGTTGATGCATGGTTCAGATTTATTGGTACAGGTTTACAGTAGTATATCTCATAGAGATAGTGTAACAGTGGTTCCATCATTCTACTTCTACTTCAGGGTGGCAGGACGGGGCAAGGACAGGTTGTTGTAGCCACCTTCCGGTTGTAGCCGGAGAACATTGGGGGTTGTAGCCTCCTTCTGGTTGTAGCCAGAGAATTGGGGAGTTGGAGCTTACCTCAGGTTGTAGCTTGAGAAACTAGGGGGTTGGAGCCTCCTTCCAGTTGCAGCTGGAAAACAAAGGAATTTGGTGCTTCCAATGAATGTAATTCTTCAAGACATATAAGAAAAAACATTCTGTGGTTTTCTCCCGATTTGAGTTTCCACATAAAACACTGGTGTACTGTGTATGTGTGTGATTGTTTATTTATTACTACTCATTATTGGATAATAATTCTACATTGATATAACATTTGAAGAAAAAGGATTATAATTACGCTATTACTGATTCACCCCCCCTCTCAGTAATCCAACTGTACTCTCATGTTGAGAAGCTATCTTTGGCCACTGTACATGTGGTTCAAATATTACGACACTATATAATGCTTTAAAAAACTACCATAGTTGCTGACATCAATCCATTTCAATACGTCCTTAATAGGTGTATCATAAGGGGAAAATATAATAAATGGATTGCCATCTTGCAAGAGTTTGATCTTGATTTTTCTTCGGAAAAATCCAAGAAATTTCTAGTTTTTTCTGATTTAATATCAAACTTCCCTCAGTTAGATGAGGATGTTATTCATGTCAATTCATTTGTGGATGAACACATTTTCCTTCTCTCATCTTCGGACCCCTAGTATGGAGACATTTTGATCTATCTTCAAACCTTGAAGTTCTCTCGACATCTTTCGAGAGAAGATCGACGATGCATACAATATCAAGCTAAGAACTACCTTATCATTGGTGACACTTTGTATCACCGAGGCATAGATAATATCTTGTGTCATTGCTTGACTCACGAAGAGGATAAGTCTATTCTTAATGACTGCCATAGTGGGGCTTGTGGTGGTCATTTATCCAACCTTGCGACATCCCATAAGATTTTGCGAGCCAATTATTTTTGGCCATCTATTTTTAAATATTGCATCAAAGCATTCAAGAAGTGTCACCCTTTACAGGTGTTCACTCGAAATATGCACTCACATCCAACCCCTCTTAACCCGTTCATTACCGTTGGTCCCTTCACCAAATGGAGGGTGGATTTTTTGGATTGCAACCCAAATTCGGCTAGGGGGGAATCAACATATTATCGTGGCCATAGAATACTTTACTAAGTGGGTCGAGGCCATGCCTACAGTTAAATATGATGGTAAGACCGTTGCATTTTTCATGTTCAATCAAATTATATCCTGGTTCAGAATCCCGAGCGAGATTGTCACTGATCATGGCAGTTACTTTTAGAATGAAATGATGAAAGAACTATCATCTAAATTGGGGTTTAAACATGGTCATTCTTCCCCTTACTACCCCCAGGAAAATGGAAAAGTAGAGACTGTGAATAAGTCTCTCAAGACCATTTTGCATAGAACTATCAGCTAGAGCAAGTCTGACTGGCATCCCATGCTTTACCGGACACTTTGGGCATACCGAACCGTGGTTAATACTTCCACCATTTTTTCTCCTTTTCAGTTAGTACACAGTGTGGAGTCAATCCTACCTATTGAATTAAAAATCCCTTCTCTTAGATTGGGAGTTAAGCTCCTACCTGACACTTCTGATCTCGAACAATGTCGCATACACCTAGAGATTCTAGATGAGCAGTGTCGAGATGCCTCTATGACTATCGAAGAAAATAAACGACGTGTCAAGTTCCAATATGATAAGTCTATCTATCCTCAGTAGTACACTGAGGGTGACTTGGTCCTCTTGTATCACCAAGCCAAAAAATCGTTGGGGGCAGGTAAGTTCAACCCCATGTGGCACAGTCCTTATATCGTGTGACGTGTCTTAGAAAAAATAGGCTACGAATTAGAATATTATGAAGGCAATATGTTAGATGAGCCCAGAAATGGGTTCTACTTGAAAAGATATTACGCTTGAGCCCCAATCTTGGGCATAACTCTTTGTATACTAGTGTATCTTAGTGTACATATCTTTTCTCTTTTGTCATCGAATTTCTTATCACGTTTTCCCTTGGTTGGAAGATGTCAACGGAGTCTTCGGTTTACTTAGGGTTTGTAGATGATGCCAGTCATCATACACGTAACTTATCTTCCACTACTTGGGTTGTTTACTCACCCGAGGGTCAACTGGTATCTTCAGGTGGCATTTGTGTAGGGCCATCAACGAATAATGTGGTTGAATATAGCATTGTTATAGATATTTTACATGATTCCATTTCACATGGTATTCATTCTTTAGAAGTTTTCATGGACTCCCAGTTAGTGGTATGTCAGTTGAACAACAGTTACCATGTGCGTGAACCTACTCTACTCCGATGTTTCCTACGAGTACGATTTTTGGAACGACATTTTGATTTTATTACTTATAATCACATAACTCGAAGTTCTAATTATGTATATGATGCATATGATAATTATGTTTTAGAATGGAATTTGTCACATAACTAAAGTAAAGAAAACACATTCACCAATGTACACATTGTAGTATAAGTAAAGTGGAAGACCAATGTTTTTTATATTTCATTTCTCCAAAAATATGGTGTTATAGTACACAATTGGGGCTCACACCCTCAATATATATATAGCCGATCAATACAATAACCATGACATCTACGCCTCTAGCGTTGGATGTGTGTCATGATAACATAGTACGTCGTTCGCTAGATGCCGGAAGAGTCACACCCAAGCATGGGGCACACCTAGCACTTTCCGCTGCATAGCCTCCAATAGATCCTCTACCTGAACCATGGGAATTATTTGCGTCAAACGAGACAAGTTTCCATGCACGTTTTGAAGCACTCTATCAACGTCTCCTCCCACTCGATCATCCCCCAGTTCCTCTACTGATGTCATGGGAGTCCATATGGCCATCGAAGACCCACATTTGTGTAACATACATGTTTTTAGTACTTGAAATCATCCAAAAATATTTTTATTTTCTCTTTTACAAAAATACACAAAAATGAAATATTTTAAAATATTTTCATACCTATATCTCCGTAGGTGGAACCTAGTGGTAATGGCATGTCTAAATATCTTATGAAGTCAATCCATACATATGGGTATTCATCTAGATCTATCACCTATCGATGCCACCAGAAGAAAAACTCGTCGTTGTAGGGTGTTGGTACCCTACCACCCGTCACCTATCGATGCCACCAGAAGAAAAAATCGTTGTTGTAGGGTGTTGGTACCCTACCACCCGTCACCTATCGATGCCACCAGAAGAAAAACTCGTCGTTGTAGGGTGTTGGTACCCTACCACCCCCCAACTGTCTCATCACCTCAGTCCATTGTGTCATGGATGGGTTTCGAGGTCCATGTAGAATAATATCGACTCTAGGGCCCAAGCCTGATGTTAGCACTAGAAGTCACTCCTGGATTGCGGCAAGAGTAATCATGATACCCATCAGTTTTGTATGTCACGAATAAATAAATTTGGGTGGTCGAATGGGCACAGACCGAAGAGAATATCGCTTTAACTCAGAAAACTAGGCCATGCATGCACAAGCAGGTGAGGTCCTAATCTAACTTCAGTCAGGAAGTTGAGCTTAAAATGAGTAGAAGGAAGACTTGATAATAATGGTGGATGAGACTACTATGAGCATCTGGACTTCCAACAGTTCATAGAAGAAGAACAAGACACTGAAATATGTCTAACTGACATAGTTACAATGGCACAGTGATAGCTCGATTGGATCTCCAATTCCGAGCATTGCAATGCTACTGTAACAACTTGACTGGATCCTCCAATTCCAAGCTATTTAGTGTAAGAGGGAAAATATAACATGGGGAACTGATTTAAAACTAGTAAAAATACTGTCATGATCAAACATACATCACAACAACATAATCACCCTCGAATGGATCTTCCAATTCCGAGTGTCTTAAATAATGTTTACAGAGAAATGGAAGGAAGCTGACTTTCATTAAACAGGAAGTCTCATATACATATGCATAACCAGGGAAACCAGTGCTTCATCAAAACTTTACAATACGGGATCCTAGCTCAACCATCAACCATTACAAAATATCAAAACGGAGTATAAATACTCAGAGAAACTCACCACTAATAATAGGAGAGTTGTTGAGCCATTAAATTCCAAGCTAGCATGTGTAGGCTCTTCTTGTCTGACAAGGAAATTAGATCAACATGCCTCTTGTAGGGGGACCTGTACATAGGGGTACCATGACCTAATTGCTTCATAACCCCCCATGCCATTCATTAATGGATTGAGCTAAGGTTTCACCAACCTGCTCGAAATTCATTAATTGCATTCATTCCTAGCGGGAGGTCGAGGCTTCATGTACAGGGGACGACTATGCGTCATCTCTACAAGGCTTGGAGGCTAACCTCCTCTTATTTTGGCTCCACCCTCAATGTAACCCAGGGCCATGACCCCGCACCTATCTTCAAAATCGCTTTCATCATTTCTCCTTTCGGGAGTTCCACCACACTAGCCTCCAGGATCCCCGATGCTCAACTTGCGAAATGGCCCTCCATATAGACGGTTGGATTGGCGTCAAAATAAATGGCCAAGATCCTTTTTCCATTGAACAACCCTGGCCCTGCGTCCCCTATCCTCTTTGTCCCCACTCCATACGATCCTGGGGCTATGACCTTGGGCCCGACCCCTAGGGGCACTCTCGTATTTCGCATATCGGTGATTCCATATGAAAATGGGGAGGAGCAACCCCTTGCCCTTTGAAGTCCCGATAGCTGAAATGGGGACCAGACTCATTCGCACGCCACATAGCCCTGAGGCTGGACGAACAAGATCTTCTTTGATGCAGGACCCCCACCTAGCCTGGATATTTTTCCACGCATCCTTCAAACTGGACTGCCTTGATTGTTTCAACGTTTTCACTTAGACTCTCCTGAAGGGCCCCCTCTACATCTTAGATTTGAGCCCCATGTCCCCACTAGATCAGACGACTGAGATCACTCCTTGATCCAACAGTCTAAATTCTTTCGAGACTACACACACCGGGGATTCATGATGTATCTCTCCCCTTCTTTCCCGGTGAACAATCTGTGAAAGCGCGGATGTGCGCCATGCGTCCTTTAGATGGACGATTGAGATGAATTTGATGGCAAAAGGGATCTACCTCCACTCCTAGGCCTTCTTATCATGACCTGTCGCTAGGACCATGGGCCCAACCTCCCAGGGATTAATATTTCGCAATTCAGGGTTTTGAAACATAAGGCAAGACTTGGTCCTCCCAACTCGTGATCCCCGAAACGTCGACTAGCTGCCACCTGTCCCCACTGGATCAGACGATCCTGATCATTTCAGCGATATAGGCGCTATCTCTTGTGCTAAACCTTTCGCAACTCCATTAATTGCAATTACCCTTCGACCATCGATCTAATCCATAGATTGATCCTCGTCGTTGAATACTGGAGCCGTCCGCCTGCTTTCATTTTTAACCCGAAATGGACTTTCGACATGTTGGTCATTGCACTCATGGCTGAAACCTTGGATAAAATGCATTTGATGGGTTTTTAGGCCCCATTTCTTTGCATTTTAAGCCATGAGCTCGAAACTGGAGAGAAAACACCCCATGACAAGAATTGGTGTTAACACCTGGAACTTGCTCAAAGAAAAACTACATAAGATAGACGCGAACCCGAAGTTCCTCTTTCTACCATGTTTGTAGTCTGTCAGTTGGCTCTTCATGTTGGCCAACAGTGAGGTGCACCAGTCATAAACCATGGGTTGAAAGCACTCCACTGAGTAGAAAATAAGTGGCCTTGATGCATGATGCAACAAGGCTGACCCTATAATTTGTGCCAACACTAGGACAATGATCTTGAGACTCAAGTTGTTGATCGCTCTAATCGGGATTTGGCTCCCTACCTTCTTAGTCCTTGCAACACAATGAGTGGCTATGTAGCCCTCTATGTTCATGCCACTCCCAGCTCCCTAATATTTGAGGTTCACCACCTCACCCCGACATGATAATCCTGTCAGAAAGTATATGTTCTCGACTTCAATCTTCAATGGTTTCCCATCGAGGTTGAAGGCCTCTGTATCTAGATCCCAGTAGTTCACCAACATCTAGAGTAGTCTCACTTGAGCCCTCACTCCTTTGAGAGCCAAAAATTTATATATCCCACATATTATTAATGTCATTTGGGCCCTTGGATCTCTTTCTACTACAACATCAACCTCTTCATGCTCTCTTTCTCTCCACTCTAGCACCATCCTGCAAGTTTAAAATCAAATTTTGAGTCAATACCATTTAAAAAATTCAACTCACAGACTTGTACGTGACTTGCAGTTTACACAGTCACGTATAGGGCTATATATACATGGTCTATTTTGATAAAAGTCGCATATAGGGTAGCGTATACATGACCCAATGAATTACATCCCGTGTACACCCTAGTTTCTAATTTACGCCTTAAAATACTCAAAAATTGAAGCCTAAATTAAAATTTTAAACCAATAGAAATAAAGAGAAGGGAAAGAAGACTTACTTGGTCCAGACAGTTGTCAATTCTGTCACTCGTAGATCTCGCAATCGGTAGTTGAATATCGAGGGCAATTTGGTCCAAAATGCACTATTTGGGTAAAAATACAAATGGTATAGTAAAATTGGTTATTTTCACTATTTATAGAAAAAATTTACCCACTTTACATAGTTTTTGCTAATATTTTGACCTAATGGACTAATAGTGCAATAGATGGAGTTGGTTTTGGTAGTTTTATCCAGGGATTCTTGCGGTTTCTAGCATCATGTCTCTCGTTCGTGACTTTGGCAGGTATTTTCGTTGACTAGCATATAAGATAGGTCATCACCTTGTTTTACACACTTGCATTATCCTATAACTGCAATTCATATGCCTTAGGTACAAACCCATTTGGTAGTGACATAGAACCTTCTTTTTGCTACTAGAAGTGTTGTTATTGAATGGTAGAGACTTACCAAACATGGGTATCCTGGTTAGAACCTCTGTGCCATTCGGTGCCCATGCAGATATTTTTCCATAGGACCGTGAGTCCCTTATAGCTAATATGACTGTGCATTCAAAACTCATTTCTTACTCATAAGCATGCTGACCTATACCTATGGGACTCCCCCGAGTCTGGTTTAATATCTTTTTCGACTCTCAAAAAGTGAAAAGATTGTCCAGTGAACTTGTCTCTTTCACACTCGTAAATTGGATTTGAAAGGAAGTCTATTTGGTATAAGTTTACCCCTTTTTCAGACCAAGTAAACTAAATTTATGAAAAAGGACATTCTTTGGAGTTAAGTTGTAATTGCATCTCATCCTCTCGCTTGTAGTATTGAGCCTATTGTTGGTTCCTGCTTTTGCATTATAATCCTATCATCTCGATCAGTTTGCATCATCAACCAAGCAGAGTCTTGTTTATATCCTTTGCAACTTGACACCCTGTACCCTACGAGGAAACATTCCCTCGAGTGTCCATATCATGTGTGCACCTCCTTGCATTGAGCATAGGTATGTTCCACTACTAGAACCATTTTCTTACTCGAAACACTTGTTTCCTCCTCTGTATCATAACATTCATTTTTCTATGAAAAAACAAAAGAAGACAAGCGAGAAAATGATATTATCTCATGTTGGCAGCAATCGTGTCGCCTTTGAACATAGCATAAAATTTTGATTCTACTTGTCATCCAAAGTTTGGGTTTAGCATGACTTTAGGAAGTTGAGCTCGTTACTTAAAGTTTACTCCTCCGACTGGTTAATCTTCCAGTCCCTATGGAGAGTTTGATTGGTGCCTCCTGCATCACAAAGTTTCATCATTGAGTCTATGCTACTAGAGTCTTCCATATGCCTCATGCTCTTTTTCAAAGGATGTATATCAACCTATGTCGGCCATTTCTCAAAACCATTGACTTTTCATGTCAGACATACCCTTAGCATGTCTCAGAGTTACATGAAGTTGTAATTCCTATCATACACCCTAGTCCTACTTTCATTATGGGTAGGTAACCTTGAACCCAACAGTCAACATCTCCTCATTGGTCACTGACTGGGGGGTTTCCCTTGTGTTCGATGAAAAGAAATATATTCACACATTGGGATTCATGTAGTGTATTGGATGTCATTATCCTTATTGGTGGTTTCCTCACCTTTTTCGACAATTTTCCTTATTGGATTCTATTCAGAGGGTCTTTTTCATGCACTCCTTGCATCTGGTGCATGCGAAAGACACACATGGTCATTGGTTCATGAACATGTTCTTCGTCCAAGTTCCTCCAAATCAATAAGATCCTGCTTTGTACCTCATGCTGACTGATGAGAGATGCATTAATGCTCTCCTTTCAGTGGGTCTCCTTCCATCAACTTCAACCCATCTATTCTGGAAACGAGGCCTAGAGTCCTATGCGTACCTAGAGGCTTGCAGTCATTAGTGCCAGGTTCTCTCATCTTTGACAATTGGGAATACATCAATGTCTCCTGATTGATGTATTGTTCAAGTGTTCAACCTCAAATCATTTATTCACACTTGTAAGAATGTACTCAGTTCCTTGATACCTACTTTCATCATTGGCAGTTTGTCTCACGTTTGTTAATGATGTACCTTAATGACTGGTAATCAAACGAAGTCTCATTGTGTTCGACCTAAAATTCTTTATTCACATGATGTAGACTTGCACCTTTGGTGGATCGTGTATAAGACTTGAAGACATTAGTTCATAGTCGCAGCTTTCTTGAGCTGTTGTTATCATTCATTGGACCAGTACCTATATGACTTCAGTGATCGTGGGTGATAAGATTGTACTTCACTGTATACAAATATATTCAGATTGATTTTGAGCCTAGTTTTCACTGGGCCTTGTTCGTGACTATGACAACCTATGGCATGTATCTACCCTTGTATTGCCTATTCATGGCCATGAACAACTTTTTGGTATATTTCCACATGGATCTACAGTGTAATTCAAATTGCCAGCCATGTGCACAAAGTCATCATGGATTGTAATATTCTTATGAGCAACTAGTTCGTCCAACCGGGTCTCCATTACTCCACTTATGGGAATTATAATATATATTGGCCATCGCAGATACTCCTATGACCTCACACATTAGGGAGCATCTGTTATAGAAAGATTTGCCTCACCCCATGCAACTTGCTCAGAAGGCCTTTTCCATTACCCTATGCAGACTTGAAGTCCCCTTTTTGCAATTCCCAAAGCTAAAAAGCATATTTTTCCACATATACGTTCCCTAACAACTATACATCATGTGTATAAGCAGATTGCACCATTACAACCCACGTACATCAGGTTTTGTGCCCAAAATTTAAAAAATGGTGTTGTGTTTCCATGTCACATCATGGGATCCATGACCCTTGACCTTCCATATACTGGAAACATTCTGAATCGATCCTTCAGTTCCATTTGAAGGCTATAAACGGGCCATATCCAAGCCGTGGAAAGGAGGAGAATAATTCAACTTTGAGAGCAATGTTACTCTGGATAAATTATTCACTTCATATTGATTCTACATCCCTTTGTCCTTTTAAGTCTGAACACATTATTCAACCCCCAAACTCTTCCCTATTTGATGGAGAACCTCATTGTCTCTCTTATATGAGATTGCCTTTGGTAGAGGATTGAAGTGGTGGAGGCCCAACTGGAAGGGACTTAGTTTCTTGGTTCTGAATGTGCCAATGCAGAAGTTTGTCATTCATACACTTCTGTTGATTACATTTTAATATAAATACTCTTTTCTCATCCAATTAATGTCTCGCAAATATTTGAATTGTTATTCCATGGGCATATTTGTTATGAATATTGATGGATTATGCTATTATATGTGTTAATTTTATATATTATCACCATATGCTTGTGTATCTTGGATTTTGAGGACACATTGCAGGTTTATAGATTTGAGTCAAGTGCTCAACGATGGACTTCATCGAACATCTGAATGGGGTAGGCTCTTTATCTTGTATTGTTATAATATTTGTTTATATATCATACTTGAGATTAGAGTTGATTTATGCATTCATTTCCGTCTGTTGTGGTTTACCCCATGCCATAGAGTGATTTTCCTCGTAGCAGGGACTAGGGCACAAAAGTTGACCACCAAGATGAAACAAGGCAACCGATACAATTTCTCAAGAAAGTGATCCACTATCCAACTTCAACCAAATATCCTTGTCTACATGCCCAATAAATTAAACACAACACCCTGCATGAAGAAAGGACTAACCACACCTCATAATGACGTTGGCTTACCATGCCCCATAACCTGGGTTGCTTGAATGTGAAGAGCCTTGGTTGATTTGTGCTGGGAGGCAAATCAAGGGGGTTGCTGGCCTCTGCTGGTCAATATGTTTCTTGGCATTCCATGTCTACTACCTGTGGGCCTTGATACATGATCTCCTTAGTTACCCCTAGGTTGAGGGGGGTAACAGTTACTATTGGCCAACTATATTTTTAGATGTCCACATGTTTGTAAGTTCCTGCCACGGTTGTCAACTCTTTACAAGAAAGAAGAAGATAACAACCCTTCCTTTGCAACCGGTGATAATGGAAGTTCCCTTCCAACAATGGGGCTTTGATTTTATTGGAGAATTTAAAGAAAATCCTAGCAATGGTTACATATGTATTATCACAACTGTAAATTGCTTCACAAAGTGGGTTGAAGTTATACCAACCAAGAATGTTATAGATAAGGTTGTCATGAACTTTTTGGAAGATAAGATCATCACTCATTTCGAAGTGATAACAAATATTATTGTTGACAATGCCAAAGCATTCAGTTCTTCAAAGTTGTCATCCTTTAACTATGGCATTGTCCTATCCCACCCCTCCAACTATTATCCTCATGGACATGGTCTTGTTGAGTCAAGTAATAAGAACTTGATGACCATTATCAAGAAGATGGTGGGGGATAACAAGAAAAGTTTGGATAGCAAGATAAAGTACGTTCTATAGGTTGATAGAATAACTAAAAAAAAATTCACTAGAAAGAGCTCATTTGAGTTAGTGTACAGGATGGATGTAACATTTCTAGTTCACCAAAAGATCCTAAGTTACAAGTTAATGTATCAATTTTCATCCAATCAAGATGAAGTGCAAAATAGAATCATCTAGTTGATCGAGCTTGATGAGAATCGAATATGTTCCTTTGATAATCTACCAAAGAGTCGGGAAAAGACGAAGACAAATTTTGTTAGGAAGGCTCACCCAAGAAATTTCCAAAAAAGTGATCTTGTTCTCATGTGGAAAAAAGGAAATGAAAAGGTAGGTAAACATGGTAAGTTTGAAAGTCTTTGGTTGAGTTCTTACAAAATTGAAAATTCTGTAGGTAATAGGTCTTTTTATCTAAGTCATGTGGATAGTGAATGAATGTCATTACCCATGAATGGACAACTTCTGAAGATGTTATATGAAGGTAATATCTAATTCCACGGGGAATCCTTGTACAATAGTGAGTTTTATTACCCTTTCTTACTTGTGTGATTTCATTTTATTGATTTCTGCATTTTCTTTTTGTTTTAGAGTTAAAAGTTAAATGTTTCCAATGCTCACATGTACATATATTTTTGTTATATCTATATTTTCCACCTTGGGGACACATGGAGGACCTAATCAAGATATCAGAATGAGACCCACCTTTCTTCCTTGGATTTTATAGTTTTTGAGGGAGATTGTGCTCTGACTACTTAGCAGAGTGCGATCAGTAGCTATCTGTATCACTAGCATCACACAACTAGTCACTGGATGCATCACTACATCCCCCGATCACCCCTATCTCCCTCTATTTCGATGAGTTTAAGGATATCAACGTTGGGTGAGTTTCTATCTCTCCATGTAGACTTGGGAAATCACATCATACTTGGAGTTCCTCATGACTTCTAGAGATCTAGAAGCTTACCCTAACCTCCTCCACCAATCTATATAGAGAAGGAATTCCAAGGTAAGGAGGCAGAGTTAGAAGTAAACTTATGGTGTGGAATTTTCAAAGGAGTTCATCCATATTGTTAGTCTTCATATCATGTCATTCTTTCTTGTTTGAGGGCTAAGGAGGATCTAGATCAAGGACCAAGGAGAAGCACAATCACGAATCAAGGTAATTTAATAATTGATGTACTATTTCTCCACTACTTAATATAGATCTACACAATTTTCCCCTTTCTATGTTGGTTTATTCATTTGCATGTGATAGATACATTCTTCCCTTGATTAGATCAGATTATATCTAGATTGATTTTGAGATTCCTAATTCTTGAAGTGGTTTGAGTTTGGTAACTTTTGTCTCCTTGTGTGTAGGAAGTCGATTGTGAGAGTTAGATCTGGATATCTAGAGTTTCATTAGCTGGGAATACGTTAGGACAACCACTAAAAACTAGGTATGCCTTTCTACCTTCCAACATAAATACGATTAAATATGATAGACCTAAGAAATTTTTTGTTGTTATCTATCTGACTATCTATCTCAAATCAAGGGCATATTTGAGGGAGTGTTCATCCATCCACAGGGGATATTTCTCCATAACATAATCAATGAATCCACCGGGGAAGAATCTTTGATTCTTCCTTAGTTTTGTAATTTTCCTTGTTCTTTTGACTTATGAAACTTTTCTATAGCCATTTACCTTCCTCATCACTCACTGGGTGATCATATCTCTCAGATATATCAGATCTAGGATTTTTTTCCCAATTTCCATGTATGGTCAGGATTTGTCTTTGAGAACTAGAGTGACCAATCGCGAGCTGCACCACTATATTCCACAACTGCCTACCTTTTGGGCACGCTTGATGGGTATTGATCTATCTTGTAGGTGACCTTTTTGGTTATTTTTGAGTTATTTCCTTCACAAAAGTGTGTTTGGGCTAGGTTTGTGAGTCTGGTAGAAGTCTATTAACATTGATTTGATCCCTGGTTAAGCCTCTCATTTTCTTTGGTGAGTTTAAAGTATATTTTAGGTTTGTTTTGTTTGAGTGCATTTCATTTTCACATTTGACTGAGTTCTAAGTTGGGTTTTCATTATCCTACCATTTCCCCCATGGTCACAGCTCCCCCACTAACAACTAGCAATTGGTATTTGATTTTTTGTTGAAAACCCACGACTGATCAAATACCAATTTCTAGTTAAGGTCCAGCCTCCTCAATATAGGTCACTAGCTACACACTAACAACCTGCGAACTTGTCTACGGGGTGCACAAAAAAGGGTTTGTAGGGTGCAAAAAACACTCAATTTTTGCGAAAAGTTTTCTGGGTTTTTCCCCGTGAAGCCTAGGGACCTTATTCTTTGGCAAGATACCCTTTAGAACTTAGTTTTTGAAGAAATTTTTCATTCTTCTTTCCGTGGTATGAAAAAGAGAAAAACCATTTTCATTTTTTTTATCATCCCTTTTGGAGCATTTTGAGACTTTTGTTGGAGTTGCATTGGAGTGTTGGTTGTGAATTTTGGGGTTTAAAATTGTATTTTGGAGTGATTTATAGTCCCATTTGGATTTGAGTGATTTTTATTTGAGAGAATAAACCTCTTGTTTCTTCCCTTAGATAGTTTTCATCGAAGAAAACAAAGTGCATTTCTTGTATTTTCATTCTTTGGATTGGAAAGAGTAACACCACTAAAGTTTCATCCCATTTCCTTTGAGTAATCAACAACCTAAGAAGAAAAGTAGGTGATTTAAAATTTATTAGACCTTTTTTCTTTATAGAAAACAAACATTAGCCTAGGATTTAGGGCCTTGGTGTAGGATTGTAGAGTAAATTCTCCAAGGCCACAAAACTGAATATTAGAAAGTCACTAATGAGTGCATAAATCCATTGTCACAACTGTTTGCTGAGACAATTCTCTAACATAGGATTTAAGCATGAGGTCACATTGGGGCAAGTGGAGTGATATCCTCTCTCCTATTGTTTTGGTGTTTGTTGAAGTGAAGGAATAATTCATACTTATGATAAAATTATATTATTGAAAGAAGACTCTATAAGTCTAAATATAATGGAAGATGACTGAAGTTAGTGATGAAGATCATTTAGAGATTTATGGAGATATTGTGGGGATTGTTATGCTATATTGGACATCTTGTTATGAGCACCTCAATGTTATATTATGAGACCTCACTAATGTATTGTGTAAGAGAGATATATTATTCTTTTGAATATTAATACAATGTGAGTTTTTGATGTATATTATTCCTCTTATGGATGATCTTCCTGCGTTATTGTTTGTTTGTTGCCTGCCGTTCTTGAAACCAACATTTGGTATCAAAACCCAGTGTGCAAGTGTTTTTGATAGACCAGATTATGTGCAATCGTATATTCCTTATGCAAAGCTTACTGTAAAGAGATTGCAACAAGGTTTTCTGTGAAAAGCTTTAATCGTAAAGATATGCATTTCTCATATGTTGTTGCCATGGGATGCGTTGTCACAGGAAGTGAGAAGAGTCGTTGAAGAGTCATTGAGCTATTAAACTCTTGACTATACATTTATCATATTTTCTTTTATATTTCTGTACATGAGCGTTTGGTCGACCTCGTCCAGAAAAGATCAACATCCGTGGTTACCTCCTTCATGATCTTGATGGTCGTGAATTTCCCGAGCGTGAATTTTGCTTCAGTGGCCATAGGACAGTTGTGGACAGATTGAGTGTTGGTCGCGCTGGTTCGGTTGTTGTTGCTAGATATCTACGTGTATAGGAGCGATAAAGTTGTTTGCAACGTGAGTGTCAGTTGAAACAAATGGCCATGGATGAACAAAACGGTTATGCTGCCATCAAACGCACTGTAACAACAACCTTACCATGAGCTCGACGTCCTGATGGGAGATCTTCCACATCGATTTGATCAAATCTGCATAAATCCAATGGTTCACAGTCGAATTTCAAGTCTATAGAGAGCCGAAAGTTGAGTTGCTTTGTGCAATCGCTTGAAGTATTAGTTGTGGCTTGTAGTCAAACAGAGCGGAAAGCACGCCATTTAAAAGGAGGTACATTTTTTATTTCCTTTTGTATGAAAAGTACCAACGATTCACTGTGTTGTGTGGACATAATTCCAAAGTAAGAATGAAAGATATTCATTGTTTTGTGGAGACATAATTCCAAAGTAAGAATGAAAGATATAAAGGGCCTAAGGTTTAAAGGATTGCATTCGATGAAATTAGTTGAGAAATGATATAAAACAACATGGTAATGTTTTATTATTATTTGAAAAAAAAATGAATTTCAAGTTAAGTATGAAATGAGAGGTATAGGGTATGTAATAAAAAGTGTGATAGGTATCTTTCCTTAAATAAAGAAGGGGGGTTTATGCAATGAGTGAACTATTTTTTTTAAGTTTAAGTTTGAGTATGAGTCCAAGTTAAGTTAAATGGTGAGAGGTTGGTCATTGAGTAAATGCTTATTGATGTAAAGTTGGGAATTAAATTCACAATTTGTAAGTTAAATGGTGAGAGGTTGGTCGTTGAGTAAATGCTTATTGATGTAAAGTTGGGAATTAAATTTACAATTTGTAATTGCATTGTAAAGGGTTATTTGTATTGAGATTGAGTTTGAGAATAATGTTTGAAGTACTAAAATTTTGGGTGCATGTTCGGTGGTACCTGACATCCTCATAATCATTGTATTTGAAGAGATGGGTGCATGATCTCTTGAACTCGACACTCTGTTTTGTTTGTTTAAAACAAAGAGAGCGTGTTTACAAGGGAGTTTGATTACATTAATAATTAATAATGGGAAAAGCAGGAAAAAGACTTCAATAAGCTAATCAAGAAATTGAATTATTACAAAAAAACCTTGAATATGTGTTACGAGAAATAAACAGATTATCAAAGAAAATCAATCTGCAATTGACAAAGTTGCAGAATTCAGGAAACAGGATAATGAATTATATCACGAATTTGTTTGTTCTGCTACACAACACATTGATACACTAGAAGAAAAGTTGACATCACTAGATAAATTTGTTGATGATATATTCAAAATTGAAGATCAAAAGGACAAATTGATTGAATCACTACAACAAGAATTAATGGAAAAGGAGAATGTATTGATTACACTTGCAAATTAAGTAAAACAACTACAACAAGAAAAAGTAAATATTGATGCAATGTGTGATACAAGTGATCTACTTCAGAATAATGATGTAGTTTGTGATACTAGTGATCTAATTCAAAATCTTGATAGTTCATGTGATACTTGTTTTCTAGTTGATGATAATCATGTACATATGTCTCTCTTGTGTTATGAGACTATAAATGACGATGTTCCAAATGATGATGCTCCTAATGATGATGATGATGTTGAAATAAGTTGTTTTGAAAAGCACACAAAAGGTATTGGTTCAAAACTTATGAATAAAATGGGATTTGAAGGAAAAGGTTTAGGTAAGAATGGTCAAGGTATTCATAAGCCCATACAAGTATGTGTAAGACCAAGATATGAAGGTCTTGTATATGAAGGCTAAACAAGAAAAACAATTATTAAGTTTGTGAAAGCAGACACATTAACAACAAATAAATCATCTACAAGTAGTAGCGAAAGCAATGAACCAAGAGAAACAACCTCAACAACAAATCAAGTGCATAAGCAGGAACAATGTTGCAGTCAATGTGGAAGAACTGGGCATGTCAAAGAAAAATGTTGGAATCTATATCCATGCAGTATTTGTGGTCTTAAAAATCATGATTATCAAAAGTGTTGGAACAAATAAATTTCAAAGCCTCATATACGAATATAACGCAGATGGATAAATGTTCCTGAATGGAAGAATGTTGTGTTTAAGTTGAAAGGATTTTACAAGTTGAAGTCTCCAAATGTACAAAAATATCTTCCTTTATAAAGTTCATGAGTTAGTTGGTCCCCGAAAGGTCATTAAAGTCAACTAAAGAACAAGTTGTTAGTTTATTGAATCATTTCTTTGAGTCAAGTATTTTTTGTACTGGTTCGTGGTAAACCAAAAACCACTTTGTAATGATAGATGTAGGTTTGTGGTCAGCCAAAACCACTTGATGGTTATTGATAACCCGAAATCACTTTGAAGTTGTAATGGTTACGGGTAAGCCAAGGAAAACCCTAGGTATGATGTAATGGTTGAAGGGTAACCCATAGAAAACCCATAGGAAGATCAAGGGTAAGCTAAAGAAATCCTTGATATGAAGATGATGCAGTTAAGATGATTGACTCAGATACAACTTAGGAAGACAACAACAACTGAAGAAACAAATGCAGATGTAGAAGATAAAAGATGATGCAGATGATAAATACAACTCACGACATCCAGATTGAATCATAAGTATTCATTAAGGGGGAGTATGGAGGAATAATTCATATTTATGATGAAATTATATTATTGAAAGAAGACTCTAGAAGTCTACATATGATGGAAGATGAGTGAAGTTAGGGATGTAAATCATTTA